>JAQFZC010002759.1:0-21451 GCA_034695205.1 Dicyrtoma fusca
ACTTTTAATTCTTCTGACCATAGGGGCCGTTCATTTAGTATGTAACACTAAATCGGCCTTTATTTTTGAACTACCGACCGCCTGTAACGCAATTTGGACTATGTATGTACGTAATGCACTATTATAGGCCTGTCACGCCTGTCCAATCTACCACCAACCGCTTGGCCCGTTACATACTAAATGAACGGCCCCATAGCACCCGGATACCCATACCGCTAGGTACCAAAGGATCCCCCAGGAAAAATTGTAAAAAGTAGACCCCTGCCAGCCCGAAGGGTTGGCAGGATAGGGTATAGCCAGGCCCCCATGATTTTTATGAATTCCGTATAAAATACGCCTAATTACCCACAAAAAGTGCATTTTTAATTGGGACCCCCCTAAAAACGAGCAAAATTCTGTCGACGAGACCCCCCCAGAAATAATAAGTTCATTCGGGTTCTATGCTTCTGGCCCTATTATTTTTACTCAACAATTTTTTATAATACCAAAATCGGATTTGACGATATGTACAGAGACCTACGCAAACCTTGTTCCCTCCGATGCCCAAAGTAGCACGTTTGCACAATAATGTTATAGCACATTTTATAGATAATGTTATTACCAATCTGGGCCAGTAATTATTTCTAAAATCGGTCAAAAAATAAAAAAGTTAGGAGGAAAACATTGGACAAAGTCGATCTTGATATTTATACACAGTTGGTTTTTTGCTCACAACATTTTTGTTTGTTGACCGATTCTAAAATAGATAGCTGCAATCGATCCGTCATATTTACATCTAGTACGTTATAACATAATTGTTAGACACGGCTGGTTTGGACTAGAGATAAGAGAAAGTTTCAAATGGTAATGGGACCTTGTAGATTTAACAAATGAATGTAAATGTTACATTTACAACCAGTTATGACGTATTTGAATAATTTATTTGCCGTGTTTTCAGAATTTAAAATGCGAAAATGAGAACCTAAATGAAATGTGTATCTGAGCTTTTGAAATTATTATTTGTACAATTTATTGCTCTTTAAATTGCAAAAAATGAAGTCGAAATCGATTTATGGGAAAGCCACATTTTGATCTGCTTTTTGTACAGCTACAGTACTTGAACTGTTAGCAGCTAGGTGGTAATTACGTATTTTTGCGTGTTTTTGTTGCGCCTTTCTAGTCTAAAAAGCTCTTGCACTTATTTCTCAATGAAATACTATTAGACAACCCATTTTGACCTCTGAAATAAATAAATGCGATAAAATGAAAGTTTTTTGTTTTTAAACTTGCCTCGACTTTGCCAAATATTTAAAGTATGAATGCAAAATGTGTATTTTTTGTAATTTACGTTTCATACAATGCTATAGCTAGTGTGTATCTGTGCAAATTTTGGAGGGTGTATCTGTTTGGGAACGTTTGTTTTTAGGTAGGTTTAGGTGGGCCAAAATCGAATACATCTACGATAAAACGTCAGTGTTAAGCTATAGCTTAAAATACAAACTTTTCAGAGAATTCCATTATTACAGTCTTTTATCAATAGTTGCAGTATTACGGTATCTTTAAAGTTGTGGATCATTGTTGGTTCTGCGTAGAACTTTCAAAGGACGTAATGAGCTACCACTTATTTTTTGTACCACCTTCCCATGAATTAAGCTTCATGAACATGTTCTTGGCAGAATGATTATGCAAATTATTGCAATCTCATGCATGAAGGTCTATTCAAATGAACATGTTCTTGAGTAAATTATTATGCAAATTAGTGCAATCTCATGCATGCATTCAAATTTGAGGATTTGAAATGAGTTTTGTACCATTATAGCAACCTTATGCTGCTTTTAAATTCAATGTTTTTGAGAGAGCCATTAATGAAATCTTATGCATAAAGTTGTATTCAGTTTTGAGGACTTGAAAGTAGGTTAGTATCATTATTGCAATCTCGTGAGTGCTTAAAAGTTGAGGACTCGAAAGTAGGTATTATTTTGCAATATCATGCTCGCTATAAATTTGAAATGAATTTTAATGTTAGCTTTACAAAAAGAAATTTACTTTTTACAGAAAAAGTAAAACAAAAGTATTAACTATCTGCAATAATTAGTATTGTTTCTACTCTCTCCTATAATTTGCATAAAAAATTAAAAATGAAGTTACATCCACATATGCTACACCATTGGAAAGCCCTTGATGAGTAGATTCCAAAAATCAAAAGGTGATAGCAAGTATGCCACCATCTTCATGGTCAAAATCGCGAATTTGTGGTTTTTTGCAAAAAAATTAAAAATAGGGTCACACACACATGTGACACACCGTTTGAAAGCCCTTGATGAGCAGAATCCAAAAACCAAAAGATTGCCGCAAGCATCTTGGCATCTTCATTGTTAAAATCGTGATTTTGTGATATTTTTGCAAAAAATTAAAAATGAAGCTACAGCCACATATGATACACCATTAAAAAGCTCTTGATGAGTAGATTCCAAAAATCAAAAGGTAATACCAAGTATCTGGGCATCTTCATGGGGAAAATCTCGAATTTGTGGTTTTTGTATGTACACACACGTATTCCTTATGGGATGTCGTCTACATTACAAGTTATATACATACATATTTCTATCTTTTCTTGAAATTACCCAAATACTTAGCGCGCACTTGCTCGAATGTGTAACAAAGTTATCCGTAGGCCTACGGTCTGTAAGAGGCCAGTTACAACATAAAAAACAAGGGCGCAGCCCTGGTTAGATTACTAAATTGTACACGCCTGCATTGTACAGAATTGGTATAAAAGCTTAGCGAATTTTCATTTTACTCATCATAATTCGATCACTTGCTCCTACATCAAGTTATCATTTCACTCTTAATTTTTTGAAACTTTGAAAAAGTTTTGTAACCATGGCTTCACGCAAATTGCTACTCAAGAAAGCTGTAGTTCCCGCAAGGGAATCTAATACTCTTCGTGCAATCGGTCAGGGAGCTGTCTTCGCAAAAAATTCTGATTTTCTTGTCAATAATAAGGAAAATATAAATTCTCACTTCACCAACCTTTTTAAATCTTCTTTATATCAACAAAAGAAGACCCTTTATACAGCCTTGTATGAGCCTGTCCACACTAGCACCCCTAACCTTGCAGCTAGACGGGAGGAAGTTTACCTGGACGATAAAGCAGAGCAGGAGAAAGAGGAGGCCGGAGAGCCAGCTACCGATTTGCCGGATGATCCGCTACTTTTCCAAATCAAAAAGAATAAAACGGTGAAACAACAATTCGAAAACGACGACATTTGAGATTCAACCACCTGTTCCTCGAGCAGTTGGTATGGGATATTTCTTAATGGATCCGAAGCAAGACAAGTTTTTTCATTCACGCTACTCGTATGCGGTACCCGATTTACGGGTTAGGCGTAGCTTCAACGATCAAATCGGTAAGCGCCCATCACAATAACATTTTGTTTCTTTACATCTACATGTAACTAATAATGATTGTCATGTGACGCTTACTTAGGTCACTGGGTTCACGTTTTGGAGATAAAGAAAGATAGCAAGACCTTGGATATATACCCAGGTAAGTTTTCTCAGTGTATTATTTATGAAATTCATTTGCATATGTATATAATTTTGTCCACATTTTTAGAAAGAAAGATTGATTTTCCAGCGAGAAGCCTGCAAAGCTTGATTCAGGCTCTTCAACTTTTCTTGGAGGAGATGGAAGCCTACCCAGAATCAACATACTGACCGATCATGATCCTTCATACAAATCACCCACGGATACTGGAATTGTTTAAACTGAATAATAAAAAATCCAAAAAGATAACCAAATTTTAAAAATTTAACTTTTTTACTATAATTTCTGATATATTACAATATATTATTGCTAGATATAATTTACTTATTATAATATTTGTGCTATAATAACAATGTAGATTTTAATAACGAACAATGTTCAATTAACCTCTAATGTTTTTTGTAGCACATTAGATAGTAACCAAATATGAGCTCAATTACAGTGTTTGAAAAGAATTGTATAAAAATACATGTAACTATGTAATCCTTAAATTTAACAATTACGCTTATTTTTCCTTGAATAAATAATTCAATCCATTGGCAAATTGACTTCGCATAATTATTGATTAATTCACGCATACATATCATTCCCTTGTTTAACATTTTTTATGTACCATTACCACTGGCATTAAATAGTAATTAAAGCATGTTTTGCAAAAACAATGACTGAGGCATTGTAGCCCAATGTCTATTGTATACATATATAACATTTACAAGTTCAAACTGTCAGGGGCGGTGGAGGCCGCATTGATTTTTCAAAAAGTACATAAATTTTTTCCAAAAAGCACCTATACCTTTAACATATGAATTACATATTAATTAAAAAGAATTAGCAAAACTATGACTAAAGCATTATAGCCCAATATCTGCTGTATACATACATAGCATTACCCAGTTCAAACTGTCAGGGGCAGCGGCGGCCGCGACCATTTTCTCCAAAAAGTACCAATACCTTCAACAGAGTAAATAAAAAGTGTTTCTCAAAATTGGGGTATTTAGCAAAACTATGACTGAGGCATTGTAGCCTGATATATACTGTGTACATACATAGCATTGACTAAGTCAAAATGTCAGGGGTGGCGGCGGCCGCAACCTTTTTCTCCAAAAAGTACACTTTCATATTACTTTATCATGTTAAATAAATACTGTTTTTTAAAACTGGGGTATTTAGCAAACCTATGACTGAGGCATTGTAGCCTGATATATACTGTGTACATACATAGCATTGACTAAGTCAAAATGTCAGGGGTGGCGGCGGCTGCAACCTTTTTCTCCAAAAAGTACACGTTCATATTACTTTATCATGTTAAATAAATACTGTCTTTTAAAATGGGGTATTTAGCAAAACTATGACTGAGGCATTGTAGCCCAATGTCTATTGTATACATACATAACATTTACAAGTTCAAACTGTCAGGTGCGGTGGAGGCCGCAACCTTTTTCTCCAAAAAGTACACTTTCATATTACTTTATCATGTTAAATAAATACTGTTTTTTAAAACTGGGGCATTTAGCAAAACTATGACTGAGGCATTGTAGCCTGATATATACTGTGTACATACAAGTTCAAACTGTCAGGGGCGGTGGAGGCCACAATGATTTTCCCCCAAAAGAACATTTTCCTATGCCTTACCATAGGAATTACTTATTGAATAAAACGTGTTTTTCAAAACTGGGATATTTAGCAAAACCATGACTGAGTCATTATAGCCCAATATCTGCTGTATACATACATAGCATTCACAAGTGCAAACTGTCAGGGGCGGCGGCGGCCGCAATGATTTTCCCCAAAAAAGAACATTTTCGCATACCTTACCATTGGAATTACTTATTGAATAAAACGTTTTTCAAAACTGAAGTATTTAGCAAAACTATGACTGAAGCATTATAGCCCAATAGCTAGCGCATACATACATAGCATTTACCAGTTCAAACTGTCAGGGGCGGCAGAGGCCGCAACCATTTTCTCCAAAAAGTAGATATACCTTTACCATAGGAATTAAATAAAGTATTTTTTAAAACTATGACTGGGGTATTTTGCAAAACTATGACTGAGGCATTATAGCCCAATATTTACTGTATACATATACACCATTACCCAGTTCAAACTGTCAGGGGTGGCATAGGCCGCAACCATTTTCTCTAAAAGTACACTTTCATATTTGTTTACCATAGAAACTACGTGGTAATTAAAACGAATTTAGCAAAACTATGACTGAGGCATTGTAGCCCAATGTCTCTTGTATACATACATAACATTTACAAGTTCAATCTGTCAGGGGCGGTGGAGGCCGCAACCTTTTTCTCCAAAAAGTAGATATACCTTTACTATAGGAATTAAAGTGTTTTTTTCAAAACTGGGGTATTTAGCAAAACTATGACTGAGACATTATAGCCCTATATGTACTGTATACATACATATCATTTACAAGTTCAAACTGTCAGTGACGGCGAAGGCCGCACTGACAGTGTTTTAAATCTGCAGTCATATTTCAATTCCGAGAATAAATGAACGAGTTATATTCTCGAGAAGACAGTTCAAAATCAAAAAGCTGTCAATTTTTAAAAAAATGAAAAAATGCGAATTTTACAGAAAACGTCAATAGCCACGCTAGATATTGATGCTGTTGTTTCAAATCTGCAGTCAGATTTCAAATCCGAGAATAAATGAACGAGTTATATTCTCGAGAAGACAGTTCAAAATCAAAAAAGTGTCAATTTTAAAAAAAATGAAAAATGCGAATTTTACAGAAAACGTCGATTGCCACGCTAGATATTGATGCTGTTGTTTTAACTCTGCAGTCAGATTTCAAATCCGAGAATAAATGAACGAGTTATATTCTCGAGAAGACAGTTCAAAATCAAAAAAGTGTCAATTTTTAAAAAAATGAAAAATGCGAATTTTACAGAAAACGTCGATTGCCACGCTAGATATTGATGCTGTTGTTTTAACTCTGCAGTCAGATTTCAAATCCGAGAATAAATGAACGAGTTATATTCTCGAGAAGACAGTTCAAAATCAAAAAAGTGTCAATTTTTAAAAAAAATGAAAAATGCGAATTTTACAGAAAACGTCGATAGCCACGCTAGATATTGATGCCGTTGTTCCAAATCTGCAGTCAGATTTAAAATCTGTCAATAAATGCAAGAGTTATTTATCCGAGAAGTAGGGTCAAAATTAAAAAGAGGCCCAATTACAAAAGTTGCAAAAATGCGAATTTAAAACAAATTTGAATGGCTACGCTGGATAATTATGCCCTCTTTTTTATTCTAGTTGGAAGGGCCATACTCGTAAAATGCCCAATGAGCCGTAAAATAATTACGTACACGCTTAAAAAGTCGTTTGTTGGGATCAAAGGGATGAAAGGGATGGATCGACTGTCATTAAGCTTGCAAAGGTTCGCGAGCCGATTCACGAACGAATTGGGATTTCTTTGCTAACTTCACATCACTGTTTGACGAACGGGTTTTGTATAGTGCAACGTAAAATAATACTGGGAATTTATTCTTTTGTTTTCCTTACAAAAAATCAATCGGTCACAATTACCAGCTGATCACAATTACCTGCTTCTACCCTATACATAAGGCAATCATCAGGGAGAAGTCATTTTTGTTCGGTAGCCAAGTAGCCACTCATTCCAAATTGAATTGAGGTTGTATCGAGTAGTGACGAGTTGACGAGCAGTTGTTAGGTTAGGGCTTAGGTGGCTTTAAGCTAGTAATACTAGTTAGTTCGTTAGTTTCTGCTGAACTTTTATTAGCATTCCACGGGCGAATGTGTGAAGTGTGACGCCGGTGCGATCCAGCAGTTATTTAAAAAACAGGTGGGTGTTTAAATTATTTTAATAATTCAGTTTGCCTACTCTGTCTGCTGTGTTGGCTGACTGGGACTGACATTTCAGGTTTCGGGTCTCGGCACGTATTTTATTTTACTGTACTAGTATTGTATTTTAAGTTTTAATCTTTTTTATTTGTCAAATCGTCTTCCTACAACGTGAAACTAGACGCCCCACCTTCTCCGCGTGTTTGTTATTGTTTCGTGAATATTCGTGGTCAATTATTATTGTTTAATTTTAATTTACAAAACTGTTAACTGACAACTGGCTGTGTTCAAGGTTCACGAACGAAGAACAAAGAAGGTGAAGTGAAGGTAAGATAAATGTTTGTTTGCCAACTACGCCTACTACGTATTGCCGTATGCTTATTATGACTTAATGTTTATGTTATGTTGCATGTACCTATGACCTAATTTTCACTGTTATTCTCATACCATAGTGTCTACATTTACTACTTATACTTACAACTTATTACTTCTTTCTTTTTTATTATTTATTTATAATTTTTAATCTGCGTTATCCTTATTGTGGTGTTTGGTGATCATTATAATTTTCAAATTTTCATGGAGCTCTGATTATCGCTACCACGGGCCACGGGCTGACGAAACCTCGCGGTTCTGCTTGTTGGCTTCTGTCCTTTAGTTTCCCCACGTTCCCTATTCCTTTCTACGGCCAAAATAACTGCTGCACACCCGTTCGTTATTATGGGACTACGTGTGAAGTGCATTACTGGCTTTAAAATTAAATTAGGTACCTGTTTTGTTTTCATTGTGACTTGGTCACTGTAGAGGATTCATTGCGATACGCACAACACCACGTTACTTGGGGACGTTAGAAGACTGGACAAAATGGCTTCCACGCTCTCGGATATGTCGAACGACTCACTTCTCCCACTTCCTGTCTATCCTGGCCTGGAAAATCATCGGAGTCATATGAATTGGATCTCAGGGAAAGACCAAATTACTATTGGAAGAATTCAAACTCTGATTGGCATAATTTCTTACCGATTAGAGAGTGGAACACTTGAAGACCGTCGTTCCATGCTGCAATTTTCAGGGCTTGAATTAGTGTCCCTTCGTATTGCTTTGGGATTTTGTAAGGCTTTACTGGACCAGCATGTCACTGCTCAGTTTCATATGATTTTGGCTGCAGAGAACATTCAGCTCATGGAAGAGTCTGGTTTTGCTGAGGAAGATTACCTTATGGGTCTGCGCTATGTACTGAGAGGGGTCAATACATTCAATTTTCTCCAGAAACTTCGTTCCGACTTGTGCGTGGCTTCTTTACCTTCCAGTGAACTTGAGCCTTTTGTTCGTGACTTATGTTATTCGCATTTTGATGACTTCAGTCCTAAGGTTAAGACTGGTGCACTTGCTGCACGCCACTTTTTCTATGGTGTTTTTTGTGGAAGTTGTAAGGAGCAAGTTCAACTTCTAGAAGAGGTACTATTCCAATTGACGTTTGTAAATAATGATTACTGTTTGATTGAAAACTACCTGAAAAAATACAGATACTAACCAGCTTGAGAATATTTGTTCTTTTTTTTTGTTTTTGCAGATTGTTGAATTGGATCCAAATTATTACCTTTGGCATTTGCATATGTACAGCCAGCATCGTCGCCAACGACAGGAGCAGAAAGACAGTAGAAATGTGTGTTCCAGTTTAGAAGTTGAAGCTCAGCATATTTTGAATGGTAAAAAGTGGTTTTTAACTTATAAGTATTCAGTCTGTCTGCGGAGTTAAATAATGGAAGCGGATACTCAGTAAAGCAAACTAAAGGTACCAAGTATGTCAACATTGTCAACTTTATTTTTGTATTATTATATAGCCGTTGAACTAGCACCAGAGGATCCTTTGGTAGTTGTGAGTGACTGTATTTGTGTGGCTGAACTGAACAAGGCTCGAAAAAGTTGGCGACAATCTGTGGTGCATGGAAAGCGCCAATTTAACTCAAGCGAAGACGTCGCCAGCTATATTAAATCTCAAATCAAGTAAATTTTACTCAATAACTCAATGTATTTTCACACTTTAATCCTGAAGGAGTGAACAAATGTTAAAATCAAGTGTAATTTAAAATTTTCAGCAAACTGCTAGAAACCCACAATGGAAACTTACAAGTTAGCATCTGTGTAGCTGACTGTTTCTCGTCTCTCCTTCCTTACGAGTTTCAAGATTTGAACTATGCGAAAGATTGCATCCGAATTGCTTTGGAAATCTATCCTAACTCAAGCAAAGCTCATCATCGTATGGGGATGCATTTTCTCTACTCGTCAAACAACAATAAGGTAATTTTAGTGGGCATGCAAATAGTAGCACTACTTACGTATCGTATGCAAATAATGTAATTTATGTTAATGTTCCAAAGAAATTAATTACCTAACAAAAAACAATTATTTTACGTCTTTAGGCTGGCAATTATCAATCATATTGGGAAAGCATGAAAGAAGCTGCATTTAGTTGTGCCAAAGCTGTCGAATGTGACGAGGAAAATTTCATTGCCCGTATTCAGCTAATAAAATTGCTCATGTCCGACCCTATCGCAAATTATGTGCAGATTGAGGCAATAATGGAAGCTGGACTACGTATTCATGATTTGTGCGCAACACGCAGAGCACGTCTTCACTTTTGGAAGGGTTGTTTTCTCCTTCTCACTCATGACGAAAATCCTGTCCGTTTGGACAATGACCAGCTTGCTGCTCTTGAATGGATGAAAACTTGCGAGGTGCACAGCGAATCTCTCCAATTCCGGGTAACTCAAAGAATTTGTGATTGTTTTACGTAATTAAAATAGTGAAGTTGGTACGCATAAAATAGTGTACAAGTATATCTATCTTACACAAATACCTATTTGTTTTTCGCAGGACATTTTCCCTGCTTTGAGGGAGTGTGGCTGGCCAAAAGGAAAATTGATTCCTCATTGTATTAGTTTGGCTGTGGAGAAACTTAAAAAATCTGGAAAAGTGGATGTGCAGCAGAACACTTTTGTGAAACTTGCAGAACTTGTTAAACTCTTTAGGGAATACGAATCAGCAAGATACAAGCAGACATACAACCATCGAGAGTTACGGTCTGGAGGAAGAGGTTATCAAGGGACTGAATCTAGTAATGACGTCAACCACAACCGTAATAATAACTATGGACGACGAGGCAGTACAAACAACAATGGGAATGACTTGTGTAGTTTTCCCAATTCCTATTCTAACGGTTATGGTACTGGTGATAATAGCTCTGAATGGACCAGACCCTCACGTTTCTCATCGTCAGCTTCAGCAAACGCAAGTGTGAGGGCTCAAAAGGTCACTATTATTCGTGAGCCTCACCCGCCAAACAGCGGTCCGGGATTCAATCATTATCGAGAAAGAAATGGCCCTACAAGCAACAACAACTGAGCGATCAAGTTTCGCTCGTTTTATTTTGTGTGAGTTAGTTGCTACTGGGAAGTGTGGGAGCCGGGACTCGCAGGATTAAGTTTAAGTTACAATTAATATGTTGCAGTGCGAAGTGTGGACTATTTTGTTTGTTTAGGTACATTTATTATTTTACTTTGCTTTGGATTACTTAACTTTTTGTAGACAATACAGAATGTGTATTGAGAAGAATGAAACTTACTTCCCATTTCTATTTTGTTCCAGGTGTTTGTTCACTGTGTAGTACTATACATGCAAGTCTGTACATACTTATGTACATGTGTTTCGCACTGAGCTACGTTTTTTGCAATTATTGTATGAACTGACCGTTGCGTTGTATAAGAATTCACGATTGTTAGTTGTTAGATAGTTATAAATCTTTTGGACTTGTAGGAATGAAGTTATTACACATGTTTGTAAGTTTTACATTACACACATTATTTTTAATATGAAGGTACTTACTGTTTTTTCGGTACACATAAAATTCCTAAAGCAATAATGTAACGGTATAATATACTTACTAGTTAGATGGACGTCAGGGTAATACTAAAGTAAACATTTACATTTTTACAATTTACTGAATAAAGAACCCATAAAAACCATGAACTTAACTACAAGCTCTAGTCATAAGTTCATTGCGCTTTTTAATTATTAAGGAAGGGGAAGGGTGACATCATGACCGTGATGATTCATCTAACTATTGTTGAAGTACATGTTGTTTGCTTTTTCTGCCATGCATGTCAAACCAGTACGGAAATCCGCGCATTCACAGACTCTTCACTGAAGGAGACTTGTATATTTTTTAGCTATACAACTAGATATTTTTAGAGCCCGTCTTGAGTCTAAAATTAGAAGCCGGTGGGATGCTAAACACTAATAGTGTATGCTCAACACACGCATTTGATGCTTTAGAAGAGCCATTGAACGTACAGTGTGTATTCATTCTTTATCGTGTTTGAACGTGGGTTGAGAGTATTGTCTTGTATTTAGTTTTAAATCCTGTACAAGAGTAATTATTAGTAAGGTTTTATTGTTCTGTTAAATCAGAAAACTCTTTCATAAAGGGACAAAATGGAGAATGAAGATTCGTACACAATACACTGTAGCCAGCAAACACTACAGAATAATTCGCAAGGTTTTTTCCGTGAACTTGTTCAGAAAGTGTCTGGAACAATCAACCCTTTGATTTTGTCAGAATGCTCCACAGATTTTGATCGAATTCGCTACTGTGCCCAGTCAACAATGTGCTGGGAGTTAATTGGGGCTGAAATGGTTTTTAAGGGGAAAGACGAGGAGGACTCAGTTAAGAGACGACTGGAGGGAAATGAAGCTTTTGAAAAAGGAGATTTAAAACGTGCTCTTCTTCTTTACTGCCAAAGTATTATTCGTGCTCCTGTGGGGGAACAGCTGGCACTGGTTTATTCAAATCGATCCACTTTACTACAGAAAATGGGAGACTTTCAACTTGCAATTAATGATGCCGAGCTGGCTATAGCCTATGGATATCCCGATGA
Organism: Dicyrtoma fusca; assembly: GCA_034695205.1. NCBI lineage: Eukaryota > Metazoa > Arthropoda > Collembola > Symphypleona > Dicyrtomidae > Dicyrtoma > Dicyrtoma fusca. The sequence continues at coordinate 12,286 of JAQFZC010002759.1, forward strand.
CAAGCGGTACGTATGTAATTTAACATTAACTAATTTTATAAAAGTAATTACAAACCTACCTACTCGTACAGTAAATATATATTTGTTTTGCAATCTGTAGGCACAAACTGTACGAGCGAATGACCTCGTGTTACCTGGCCGTCCATAATATTCCCAAAGCGAAAGTGACCCTTCGTCTTGGAAAGCATTTAGCGGAAAAATCTGCACCAGAGGACATCAACTTTTTTAAAAAACTCAACAAATTACAAGTTGCCATTGACGTAGAAGAATTAAAGTTGAAAACAGATAGTGTTCACATAAACAGTGACGCAAACAGTGGAAAAGCAGATGGTAATTCAAGTAAAACTGTAACTGGAACCAATAAGAAATTTAGCGAAGCATCTCCAAAATTCGACGTGACCTACAACGACGAAGAAGGTCGCTACGCAGTGAGCACTGACTCGATTTCGACAGGAGAAGAGATTTTGAGAGAAAGACCCTTTGCTTCTTGTCTTCTCCCAGAAAGGATGGGAAGTCACTGTCTCCATTGTTTTGCTCGACTCAAGGCACCCATAGCATGTGAGAATTGTGCAAACGTGGCCTATTGTGGACGGGCGTGTCAGCGGGAAGGTGACAAGTATCATCGCTATGAATGCAAAGTTTTAGCTCTACTCATTGGGGCTGGCATGAGTATTCTGAGTCATTTGGCTCTACGTATTGTCACTCAGTCATCAGCTAAAGAATTTGTTGAGGTAATTTAAAGCACGAGTGAGATTTTTTGAAACAATGCAATATTAAACAGACTTTTTTCCAGTTTTTTCTTACCTTTCTTTTTGGCTGATTTTTGCAGAAGTTTTCTAAGCTGCAATCGCGATCAAGTGACCTGACCTTAAATGAGCTTGGAGAGTATGATTCTTCAGCATATGAAAATGTGTACAATTTGGTGGCGCTGGAGAAGCAACGATCTACAGTGGACTACATGGAAAGATGTGTCATGTCCGTCTTTCTCATGAAATGTCTCCGACTCGTTGGCTACTTTGAAAATTTAAATATATTCAAAAATCCTACGCCAACAAAGGATGAATTAATTGTGGGCTCTGTGATTCTACGCAACTTACAAATTCTACAGTTCAATGCGTATGAAATCACAGAATTCATCATGGAGTCTAATAAACATTTTCGCAATTCCAAAATGATCAATTTGGGGCTCGGCGTCTATAACGTCGCATCCTACTTGAATCATTCTTGTGCTCCTAATGTTGGAAGGTAAGCATTTCAAAAGCATTCACTAGTTACTGACAAAATTAGAGTGAACTAACGATAAGATTTGCTCAAAAGACAAAGGCAATAGGTGCCCTGTGTACTGTACAAAATTGTTTTTAAAGCAAAAGTTTCGGTGTTTACATACCTATTAAAAAAGAGCAATAGGTATTTCATTTCTTACCTCGAAAATTATTGAAGTGAAGCTTGAATCCAATTTTATTGTTGCTTTTGTTTTTGTTTAAACTCCGTGTTCAGATATTTTGATGGAAAGACACTTGTGATAAAATCCATCGATCGGATTCAGAGCGGCCAAGCCATTGTGGACAACTACGGTCCCAGATTCATCAAAATGCCCAGGAATGAGCGTCAGTTCAAATTAAAAGGTCGCTATTGGTTCACGTGTAACTGTGAAGGATGCAATGGCAACTGGCCACTTTTACCACAATTCTCAATGACTTTGGAAGGCAATAATAAGAATGAGAAGAGCATTTTAGCCAAGCTTGAAAAATTGGATAAAATGTACTTGGACAAGGGGATGGAGCTCATGGACAAGGGAAATGGCCTGGTCGCCACGGAGTATTTAAAAAAATATTTAGACGAGTGTATACCATACATTCAAGCTATGAAAGCTTCTAGACAAGCTGCAGCAACCGGAGAGTCTGGACATAATGAGGATGACAAGAATGTTTTTCACTACAAAAGTTTCTATTTGGGGCAAGAAGCGTTGAAGCTCTGCTTGTCAAGCCAAGGCACTGTTCATTTTTTAAATAGCAAATGATTTCAATGAAGTCACTATAACTTTTGATATTCGTTGACATACTCAAGAATCAAATATTATTGACTTTATTTATAAATGTGAAATGTCTGTAATCAGCAAACTGTATTGCTCCTGGTACTTGGTACTAACATTTTAAGATGTTGCTTGTAGCTATTGGCAGTATTGGCTATTGCTATTAGCTATTATAAAATAGTATCAGAGTTACAATGGAGCTACAAATATTAAGTTGAAAGTTTGGCCGGAAGGGTATTGCTTCAGCAAGTATATGCTCTGAAAACGGATAAAATTTGTCATTTTAAAATTATTAAAATTAACTTCCTTGGTTTTTAATAAAAATAAAAATTGTGAATTGTAACAATGCAATTAATTGTAGGATCAAAATCATTATTTTAAGGGCAGAAGTGAACCTGTCTGTGTACCGTTTCTGCCCGGACTCCATGCTTCAATAAAATCTCCAGGCTCGTCATTGCAGCCACCATAATCATTACAAACGCATGCAAAAATTTTAACTACATTGATGTTGCTGATATTGACAAACTCTTCAATGTGTGGCTCTGTGCAGCTGAGGAAGGAGGAGTCCGTCAAGCTCAGGATGGGTGACTTTAAGTCAAAGCATCCCGTTCGCGGATTATCATCGTGGAAACAACCTCTCCCCATTACTACTCCATGCTGTTCCGTTTCGGCGTAGAACTTATAGCAGCCCTTGTGACCTAGGTTACAGGTCTTAGCTTTTTCGTATTTTCCCGTGGCGGTTGGATCCCGACATAGATTTGACTCCAGTTGACCTCCTTCAGTGTCGTCTAGCTCCACGGAGCTGCACGCATAGCACCAAATTAGCTCTGTTCGTATGTAGAAAGAGAACAATATATCAGAGAAGCCTGATGGTTATCGTAGGTACAAGTATTTCGATTCGATTGATAGATTACTGTAACCATTTTAGTAGCGCTTATTGTTATTTAAGAAATTTAGGAAATGTATTAAATACTTCCTGGAACTTGGGGCTGACTGAGAGAGACCGAAACCAAGCTGAGGCTCAGTGCCAGAAGCCAGATGGGGGCGAAGGGGGAAATCAGGCAAAGCATTATTAACACTGCTGCTAAGTATAAGTTATCAATAGGTACCTGTAATACAAAAATGTTTTTCTAAATTACAATTTACGATATTAAAACGTTTTGATGGACGGATGTGTCAAGTTCTTTTACTTTCAAGCCAACTAAACTCCATCCAGTTTCAAAGTTTTCCCAATTTATATTATTTCCAAATTCCAGTTCCAATCCAACTCATGCATATGTTTATTCCAAATATGTACGTAATAATTAATAAATGATAGATAATGAAAACGTAATGATTGATGAGATTGATGACGCATTGCTCTTCTGACTGCTTAACTTTTGTTTAATCCTCCAAAATAATAAAATATTATTCCTTAATTCCTTTCATCTTTTCCCTGCTTATTTATTCCTTTCCTTTATTGCTATTTTGCAATACAATAATAACACACACAGTAATGCAATTATTCCGTTCGATTAATGTTTGTGGCTCAAAAATTCAAAATAATTTTTTAATTTAATAATAATAAAATTATTATTATTCTATTAATTTTTTTGAATACAGTAAGGTAACATTATTATTATTTTATTTTGCAAAAATACTCTCCCTTGAGGCATAGCGCCTATGGGAAGTTAACATTATTATTATTCAGTGATTTTAATATTTTAAATAAGTTCTGCATTATTATTATGTAAGTACTGTTATAATAATAATCCATGCTGTCGGTAGTCGGTAGTAGCGTAGAAAAAGGGAGTTCTGTTGGAGTTGGAGATTGGAGACTGTCCACTGTAGGACCAGTGCAGGGTATACATAGGTACATATAGCCCCTTATATCATTATTTTAAATCTTTCAAATCAGCCAACCATCAATCATCAACACCAAAAAATGTTTGTGGCTAACTAATATCTTCTACATACTCATAACGTACGTTATTCGAAATTTAAATCCGTGGCAATTACATAATATGTAAATCAGTCTCAAGTTTAAACAAGTCTCAAGTCTTGTCATATAGCTGCTTCAGGCCACCAATACTGTCTTTTCTTGACTCCAGTTCGTTAGTCTATCTCTAACACAACAACACAACAGTTTTTGACAGTAGATTTGAGTAGGTCCTTCGAAGACGCAGTCTCAAGTAAAAGTATAATTATATCACATTATAATAGCTCATTGTCGTTAATCTTTATTTACTTAATTCTATTGTAGTAGAGACATCTCTATTACAATGTACAACTGAAGCTATATAGAATTATTACTGGAATTATTGGAACTTTTGGAACCTTGGAGATCGCCTGCTAAAATTCCGTCACTCGAGTTGAGGTAAGAGGTGAATAAAAATGGTTTTTAAATATAACCATCTACAAATATGTGTCATTTAATACAAAAATCATGTGTAATTTGAGTGGAACCTATAAGCAATTATTACATTAGCATCAATCAGTTTGCAACCATTTTAGGAAAAGCCAGCGCTTTATACTTCAAAATAGACATAAATATCTCATTGTATTATAAAGACATTGCATTGTGTAGCCAAAATGCCAACTATTTATTATTTTATTATTATTCCTTAATTAAACAAAAATTATTAAAAAACCGCATGCTTTTCTGTGTCAGTCGAGTCCCATGATTTTGCTACGCACACACCTTCAGATCTAAAGTCAATGTAGTTTGAATACAAGTGTACAGGTACGTAAAAAACGGTAGCCTAATTTTAATTACCATTTTTTGATGTTATGCAGATTAATTAATACCTGTGACTGACACAAGCAAAAAACCGGCGCGAGCACAAATTACCAACATGTACGGCCAAGAGTCGAAGGCAGTGGATTTTGGGGTGATGGCCCCCTTGATTTGGATCCTTGTCATCTCTATGACTGTCTTCTACTTAATTTATCTGTTGCTTAAACTCATCCTCGGGATCTTTTTCATCTGTATCGCTTTGAGTGTAACCTACATAGGCGTCAAGTGCAAGTTTCCCGAGTTTGTGGCTGCTCTAAATGAAAGCCTAGACGGCTTGGGGTCAGTGGGGGCTGCATTATTACATACGGTCACAGGGATCTTTCCGGTCGTACGATGGCTATTTTGCAGTATAGCACAAGCATTTAGGTCGCATAAAAGGCAGAGGGATTCCAAAACCATTTCAATTTCTAAAAAGCAAATGAAGCCTTCACAGTTCTCCCCTTCCGATTATAGTAACGGTCACAACGATGACAATAAATCCACCACCACCGCAATCCCAAGCCCTCCTACCTCCAACAATGTCAATGTCAATCACCCGATTCCCATTAGGACAGAAGAACCGCAAGATTCCAAAAAGGATAATATAATTTATTATTAATTTATTTTAAATATACATAAATTATCTCGTAAATTAATACGTGTTCGATGTATGTACTTATGGTCTTAACTAATAGTAATTTTTCTTCTAGAATGTGTAAGTACATATAGGGTGCATTCCTGAAATTGTGATCGGCTTACTCCAATAAACTGAAACTAGCAATAATGCGCATTTGCGACTTATTGATGTGTTAAAACAGTAAATTAAATTAAAAATCATATGATTGACGAATCAAAAGAAAACGTAAAAATAAACGTGTAAATATTAAATATTAAAAATGTGCAAGTTAAGTTAATCTAAATTATTTACAAATTAAAATATTTAAAAAACAATAAAATAATAAAAAATCCAAAAAATGTCTTTCAGATTTGTTGACAAAATACACGCAGGTTCCCTTGTATTGGGTGGCAAATGCAAATGTTGAAAGCGTGTTTGTGTGGTGTGTGGTGTGTATCTTTTTCTTCGTTTGTCCATTCCATCTTCCATGCGTTCTTTTTTGCGTTCGGCGAGGTTGTAGGTTATTACAAATCACAATTAAACCCGTAAATCACTTCCAACTTAACATTCATGGTTGTTAGAAAAAAGACTAAAGCCGCTGCCGTTTAACTCGATAACGGTAAAAAAAAAGTAATTTAACTACTGTAAGTAATTGACTTTATACGATCTCGTTAATTTGAAAATTGTGAAAAATGGCTGAGTTTGCAACTCGTCGCATGGAAGAAAAAGTTCCATACTTGGAGCTCTTACAATTGACACAACTATTTACCAGCGAAGACATTAAGTAGGTATCTTTGGGTTCCATTAAAAGAAAAACTTTGAGAATTAATGTGCGTTCATTGCTTGAGAAGTTTAGGTTTTGATTGTAGGCAACTAGAACAATAATAATTAACTAGTATAGAGTTTTCCCAAACGAAATTGGCATTATAAGTTTGTGAATAATTTATTATTGTCTTTTTTGTAGAGAAATTGTTCAAGACTTTTCGAATCACGAGTATAAAATTCAACGGAAGCGAAGAACCTTAGATGACTATTTACGGTACATTGACGCTCAGATGAAACTAATCTCTCGGATTCATGAGCGCAGAGAGGAAACTAATTACTACCACAAAACACAGCAAATAGAAGATGTAATTAAGACACATATCAGCTGTCTGTTCGGCGTTGCAGGTCAAAGATATCATAACCGTTTAGATTTTTGGTCTGCTCGTATCAATTTTGCAAAATCACAAGTAAGAACTAGCACATAAACATTACTATGTTAGTATGTTTGATTATTTGAAAGGTTAACACTGCATATTTCATTATTTGTTAATGTCTGGATTGACTCTTTGTGTTTAATTAGAAATGGTCAACGGCTGTGAGGAAGCATTTTGAAGAAGTTACAAAAAAATTAGGCGGAAAATTCCCACAGTTATGGATCGAAGCAAGTAATTATGAGTGGTCTCTTCACCCTGGTAATATTGATGCTGCTAGAAGAATCTTGCAGCTTGGAATTAGAGGAAATTCAGACTGTGAATCATTGTATATTGCAGTACGCTAAATATATATTCATGACCATTAACAATAATAATAATACTTTTTAGTTCACATGCGTTAAGCTATAAGGTAATAATAAGTTGGGTAATTGTGTTCTTAAAATAATTTGTTTATTATTTTATGCGTAGGCTTTCAGATTAGAATTGGAGTACGTCAATTACTTGGAAAGTAATCCTAGCCAACTAGATAAAATTCTTTCAGAGGACAGTGGGGACCTAATAGTTAACAAACTTGCTCTTGCTAAATTAATCTACAACAGTGCAAGAGATAAATGTAAAAAAAGCGATCAGTTCTTCCTTAAATTTTTTCTTGCTCTGAGTGACGTGAATCCTGTGAAAACCCAAGAGCTTTTAGAACAAATTCGGACGTAAGTATTAAATAATCAGTAGCTCGGAGTCTCAATCATTCTTTCTTCAATATGGAGAGCTTAATGTTTCTTTTTACAATATTAAAATTAAAGGGACGGTGAATCAGATTTTAAGAACCGCTCTGAGGCCAAATCTAAACTGACTAACACCAGCGTGGACGACGAAGAAGATAAAGAGGAAGTTCAAAATAGAGTACTGATGCAGTTTCAGAATTTCCCATTATTTTTTTCTAGTTTACACAAAGTTATAGACGGATTGAAAAAAGTCGAGTCAGTTACAAATCTAAGATTCTGGACAACCATTTTCCATGCTTTACACTTGAAACATCTTCAGCTGCCTATAAAAATAAATGATTGGTTCCAGCTTTGTTCGGTGCCTAAATCTTCTGCAGTTGTGATCCATCTCCGGCTGTGGGTCCTGGATTTCTACAGTTTGAATTGTATGATAAGTTGTATTCTCTTGCGTTTTCTCGCCCTCATTATATTTAAGGTGTTTCTTTAATTGTAAGTCCATGGAAAGCTTTAATTGCGCTCTGGGTAGACTATATTTGATTGTAGAATTTAAGAAAAAACATTTGTCATTTTCAGATCCTTCTGGTAGTACTAAAGCATTGAAATGGTACAACAAAATCCATTCAGTCTTCCCAACATCACCTGAGATTCACTTGCGGATGGCTGAAATTGAAAAGGGGCGTGGAACTCTGAATTTAGACAGGGTCAGACAATGCTTTGATCGTGCCGTTCAGCTTCATGGAAGGGAGTATATACGTATGTCACGTACAATAATAAAAACAAATTGTTTCTTGTAATAGTCTGCTTTTAAGTTTCTGTTCATCCTCGTGTTAATGTCAGAATACCTATGTATCTGCCTATGCTAAAAATAGCTAGTTTTACAGTTAGTTATGTACAAAAGCGGTATTATTTACTTAAGCCACTGCACTGCGCACTGTTGTCCAATTAATTAAATTGTAAGCTCCTGTATAGTAGTTGATTTTTTATTTAACTCTTTCAGAACCATGGTTGGAGTACATCCAGTTTGAGAAGAGATATTCTCCAAGACAAACCAAACATTCTATGATTTATGCTCGAGCCTTGCGTGAACTAAATCCAGCTTTGGTCGAATCTTTCAAGATAACTGTTTTGAAAGAACAGACATAAAAAATTCCTGTAATTTTTTATACAAATTATGTATTTACTCTTGATACTTCATATGCTATTAAATACACTATTATGAGTACCTAACCTAACGTATGCCTTTTGTGAGAAAAATACACGCAGTAATTATTAAAATACATTTGTTGATCATAACCATAACCATACATGCTACATATTAAGTCTACTGTAAAATAAATACCTAAATAGAGTAATTTAATTTATTGTATTTTACTTACATACGTCTCATGATTCATGATCGATCATCAAATCATTAATTTTTGTGTCAAACATATTACGTTTTCAGTTTTTAACAATAATTAATACAATGTAAAATTACATTTTGTATTTCGTATTTCATATTGTTGTGCTTATCTGGAGCTATTTAAAATAAAAACAAAATTGAGTTCATTAATTTGACATACCTAATTACATTTTGTATATAAAAGTGCCTTTTCCTTTCATCTGCGATCACCTGTAAAATATATAATATAATTACCGATTTATTTTGCTTTTGCAACAATGCAACGCAACGGTATAAGCTCTGACAGTGCTGAATAATTTTCTCGATCCTTCATGCAATCTTTTATTATTATTTATTATTCTGGGGTTTTATTTCATCCAATTATTAGTCACACATACATAGGAATAACACATTTCTGTTTAATTAGACCCAAAAATAGTGCTTAACTTTGTTTTCGATAG
>JAQFZC010002760.1:0-21451 GCA_034695205.1 Dicyrtoma fusca
TGATTGGGTTTCAATCAGCCATTCAGTGACGTGTACCGTACAAACACAGAGCCATACACGATTAGCAGGCAATGACCAAAGATTGAAGCTTTGGAGCTGAGGCTGTTCCATTCCAATTTTCCAAAATTTCCATTCCAGTCTGCAGGCCTAACCGCTCACCCAAGCACGCCTGCAATGCAAATTGCTAAGAACCCTTTTGCATGCTTTAAACATTTTTTAGTGTGCCATTCCTTTTATGATGAACTCAACAGAGTTTGGTCTTCATTCCGTAAAATGTGTTGCTATATTTGAAAAGTAGGCTTTTAAGGGAGAAATAGACTTTCTGAAAAAAGATAGCCCTTTACTGGCCAAAATGTTCTGTACGTTTTGGACAAGCAGTAGATGACAAAAATAAGCTAAGCTCTGTAGGGCCTACGCATTGCTAACAATATAGATAATCACACGTTTATTGAAAAATAATGGTCGATTGATTGTCGCATCATACTATATAAATTTTACGAATGAATTAAATCATTTACGGTACACTGTTCTATAGCACTGGAATACTGTTTTATACAATGCAATGTAGAGATTAAAAATACAGTGGTGAAAAGTTTGGGTATTGACAGTATGTTGGTGAAAAACATAATTATTCCAGCTTAAGATAATAGCGTCATCCGTAGAACCTCAAACTGCGCAGCCAATTACTTATGCAACCCATTTACTTTGCATATTGAATAATAGTCACCCATTTAGCACTGGATAAGAACTAATTTTTCCAATTTTTAAAACATACAAAACCTTCATTTAAACTTTTTTGAAGCATGCAAATCTTTGATTTAAAAACATAGGTACCTAATTAGCTTTCGTACTTGTATGATGCGTTGTAAAATCGATGAAATCATGAATCTTTTTCGGCTTTGATGGATATGCGTTTTTAACCTCCGCGTCAGTTTCCACAGAAGCATTAACGGCTAGGCGTCATTTATGCATCTTAAGCGGCGTTATGACCTTATGATATTTAAATTTCAAAAACATAACAAAAAGCAACCTATCAGGTAGTTTGAAAACTTAAAATGCTGTGACGACATGCGAGGCCCCTCATAATACATTCAATATTGGCTCCTAAAACACTACTCATTGTATGAATTAAATTTTAAGTTACAATCTAATTACAAGATGTGTCGATTATTAGTTTTGCAGGCCGGCAACAGCCCATTCTGTCAACAATATTGTTCCTCACATGTGTACGATTGTAGTTGAATGTTGGATGCTTTGCCATGCCATCAGCCATCAGCCAAATCAGCATAATGAATCTGACAATGTAATGAGCTACTACTTTATATGTTAACCAGTACTATTACACGTTATATTATGTTCTGCATTCAGAAATACAGGCTACAACCTTGTCTGTCGACAATTCCTCTGTAGTTGCTGCTGTCATGCAACAGTTGACAGTTCAGAGTCATGGCCAGGATGATGAGGATGATAATTGCATGGGAAGCCATGGCTAAAGTGCATAATTTCAAATTATTCCTACAATGAGTCTGTGAACTACAACTAAATGCTTTAGTGAAGATGATGAGCTGCTCTATTATGTGTGTGCATAGTAACAAAACTACAAAACCCATGAGCTTTTTGTCTATTGTCCATTGAATTTCCTTCAATTAGCCATGCAATGCCTCGCTTTTCCCATCAACAGCCTTTCAACCAATAACTCTGGGATTGGATAAAATGCTGAATACTGATGGATCGATGTAAATCAGTATAAAATGTTGGCTGCAAGAACAACAACAACAGCACTGGACAGGAAACAGCTTTTTATTTTGTCAGAATTGGAAAGCACACAAAAAATTATTGTTTAGATGGGATTTTTACAAATCACAGATCACCAAACTATCAGTCACAGTCACAGTCTCTAGCCGGATGCACAAGGCAGAAGATTATGTACTAGCACCAGAACCAGTACCAGATTGATAGAAACTAGGTCCAATTAAAGATGTATACATACACTGATATACCTTAGTAGCAATGTTTTATAAAAAATCAAAATAAATTACATCCTTTTGTGCTAAATTTTAAATGCTAAACTGATCTCTGTCAATTGGCTATAGACCTAACCTAAGGCAATTTAACCTTTGTCAATGCCATCCAAGAATTGTATATATATGTAGATTCTGGTTCTACATAACTTGCATAGGTAAGAACCTACAAGAACACATAAAAAGTGTTAATCTTTTAAGAGTGTTTTTAAGCAGTGTGGTGTGGCCTTTTAAGTGTGACGTCATTGCATTGCATATCTTTTTAGAAATGTCAAAATATTATGTTTTGTATTTTTTTAAAATATTTAAATGTTGCGTTTTGTAGATTTTTGAAAGCTCAAAATGCCATGCTTGCACTTTCTTGAAAACGCAAAATGTCGTGTTTGCAATTCTTTGAATTGCGAAATGTAATTTTTGTACTTTTTTGAACCGTAAATGTCATGTTTAAAACTTTTTGAAAGTGTAAAATGTCATTTTTGCACTTTTTTGAAACGTACCTAAATGTCATTTTTGCACTTTTTTGAACTGTACGTAAATGTCATTTTTGCATTTTTTTGAAAGGGTAAAATATCATTTTTGCACTTTTTTGAAACGTACGTAAATGTCATTTTTGCAATTTTTGAAAGTGCAAAACGTCGTATTTATTTGTTTCGGAAAATTTTAAATTTTATGCAACTTGTTTTAGCGACAAAAAAATTATTATTTATTGGGTAATTTTAAAAAAAGCTGATTAATTATGTTATGTGCACCTTTTCTGAATGCGCCAAACACACATTTTCGTTTATGAAAAATGCCCGTGAATTCAAATAAAAATATTAGAGTAATTTACTACAAACAACACGAATGTATTTCGTAATATCGTAATTTATTCAAAATAAAACGTTTCTGGTCAACTTTGTGAGTAGAAAGTATTGTCAAAGAAATAATCACAAGATATCGTACAATATAACGAGGGGGAGCGGGGAAATATACATAAAAATTCTATAGGAAGTTTCAAACAAATTATCCTTTGTAATCAATCATCACTCATTTGATAATGTATAGGTACATAATATTATGACCTACGACCTTTAACCTAAGCGTACATTCGACACCAAGTTTTTTCCATAAAAAAACTTTTACTTTTTTACTTTTTTATTCACTAGACTTCTTGATCACACCACATTTTGTTATACAGTTATGCATTCAATTCGACACTCGGCATTCAACAGACTTTATTTGTTTTTTTTTACAGATGATATGATCTTTTACTTAAGTAAAATTACACACAATGTTATTATGAGTATTACTGTATTTTTTAAATTCGTAGCAATCAATGTTAGTGTTAATTAACATTAACTAATTATTGTGAATTGAAATTCATGCATTGACATTTATAAATGGACTCTGAACAGAGCGATTATAACGAGATGTTAAAAGATTATAATTAATCATTTTTGACAAATAATTATTATAATTATTCTGGCTTAAGAAGCAACAAAAATGACGTGTATTTCTTAAATGGGGTTTTAACAGCAATGCAATGTGACGCATATCCTGGATTCAAAGGTAGAGAGGTACGTTTCTATTTTATAAATGTGCAAATAGCACATTTTGATTCACTTTTTACAAATCGGGCAGGTAATGATAGACTTTGCCCCTTGTCTCAAAAGTGTAATATACACCTTTTTCAAAGTGTATTTTGTGCCTTTTCGAAGACATATGCGGAAAGGATATTTTGCACCTTTCAAAAACGTGTAAATAGTATATTTTACACATGTTTGAAAGTGAGTAATTAGCCAATTTGTATCATTTCAAAAATGTGAGATTAGCTCCTTTTGCATCTTTTTGGAAGTTGTTAAAAAGCACGTTTTTGACTTTTTTGAAACTTGTCAATTAGTACAATTTGCACTTTTTTGAAAGTTGATAAAAGCACATTTTTGACTTTTTTGAAACTTGCCAATTAGTACATTTATCACTTTTTTGAAAGTTGGTAATTATTCAATTTGTAACAATTCAAAAAACGTGTAATTACTCATTTCTCATATTTTCAAAACACGTAAATAGCACAATTTTCAGCTTTTGAAACCATGCAAATACGACATTTTACACCCTTACAAAAACATGCGAATATCCATATAGCACACTATGCACCTTTGAAAACGTTTTAGTTACAGGTATACTATCTTCACAGGCACAAATATCTTGGAAAATAAACCACGGTTTACACCTTTTGTAACTCCCATATATACGCACGTTTCAACCGTTCAAAATCAGAAATGCGTAAAAAACGCATATTAACCCCTTTCATATTAAAGATAGGCTCAAACCACGGCACTGCACTGTGCGTTCCTTCTTTTTGCACGAACAATAAGGGAGCATTCATAAATTACGTTTGCAAAATGGGAAGGGGCGTTCTGACAATGAGCCACGGGGCATAATTTATGAAGGCTCCCTATAGTGTATCCCTTACATGAGTACATTGTAAATTATACATACGTCTACACACTGACAGCATTTTTATAGAGATCATCATCAGCTATTAATTGTCAGCTCATTCAGAATCTGACACCCACCCAATGATCAACAAAATGTTAATTTACACGCTTGGAATGGAAGCTGACACTCATACAGATACATCTATATTATTTTTTAGTGCAGACATTAATTGCAAAAAATTGTATTTTTAGTGAATGATATGATTTGAGCATTATTTTCCCAAGATTTGAAAAATATTTTGGCCAAATTTTTGTCTTGTTTTTCTATTTTGAACTACAGTTGAATCTTATAGCTGAATCCCCCTGGGCCCCCTCGTTGGAATGTATAGAATGTTGCTGGGGCCGCCACTGAAGATTGATGCTGCTGCTGCTGCTGAGGCCCTTTGAAGGAACTACTGCTACTACTGTCTGGACCAGCTTTGACGTAAGCACGAGTGGCCACAGACGCATTCTCGTCACTGTAGTTGGGAATTGGCTCTCTGAAATCAAAGACAGGCAAAAATTAGGTTTTTAACCATTTCGAAACGGCACTATATTTCCAGTTTTACATCCTTTTATAATTGGGTATTTACAGTTTTGACGTTTTTGAAAATGTTACTTTTTAGTTCTGGCTCTTTTGAAAGTGTTAATCTCTTCAGTTTTGACCTTTTTTAAAATGTTAATTCAATGTTTTGACCTTTCTGAAAGTGCTAATCTATGATTGTGACCTTTTTGAAGTGTTATTTACTAGTTTTGACCTTTTTGAAAAAGCGTTATTTACTAGTTTTGACCTTTTTGAAAAAGTGCTATTTACTAGTTTTTACCGTTTTGAAAAGGTTAATTCAAACATTTGATCTTTTTGAAAATGTTAATTTTTTAGTTTTGACCGTTTTGAAAGTGTTACTCTCTCTAGTTTTGACCTTTTTGAAAATGCTAATTTAAAGTTTCGACCTTTTTGAAAGTGCTAACCTATGGTTTTGGCTTTTTTGAAAAAGCGTTATTTTGTTATTTACTAGTTTTGGCGTTTTTGAAAAAGTGTTATTTACTAGTTTTGACTATTCTGAAAAAGTTGTATTTACTAGTTTTGACCTTTTTGAAAGTGTTAATTCAAAGTTTTGACCTTTTTGAAAAAGTTCTATGGTTTTGACCTTTTTGAAAATGTTAATTCAAATTTCTGACCTTTTCGAAAGTGTTAATCTATGGTTTTGATCTTTTTAAAAGTGTTGTTTTACTAGTTTTGAATGTGTTTGAAAAAGTAAGTTTCTTGTTTTCACCGTTTAAAAACGTTAGTTTCTAGTTTTGACCTTTTTGAAAATGATAAAAACTAGTTTCGAATGTTTTTGCAAAAAAGTTAAGTTCTTGTTTTGGCTTTTTTTAAAAAGTTTTTGTAGTATTTGTAGAATAAACATTTTTATAAAGCATTCTTTCCATGGTTTCCCAGTTCCGAAGAGGTTAAATTATTTTTAGAAATTTTTTTAGGGCGATTTTGGCGACTGATCCACTCATCGCCACCATCGCACTGTCGTTACCGTCACCGTCACCGTCGATCACCAAAAACGCCTGTAAATCACGCATTTAAATCAGAAATTGCCATGGAAGGCTGGCTACCAACCATTAGTATGTATGTTTACTTTATTTTTTTTTTCAATTTTGCTTTTTTTTTGTTTGTAAATATTTAATTTTGGGGTGCACCACGCCTAGCTCTACCATCTACCATATGTTAAATTCAAAGTTGAGTGACTAGGGCTAAATTATACATTTTCAAAGGTTGTTTAACTTGACTGCTATCAAAGTGGGGGGATTATGTAATAGGGGGCATCCATAAATTATGTATTATTTATTAAGAAAAAAAAACTTATATTTGCATAAAATGTTAACCTATTCGCAACTGGAAAACCAAGGAAAGAATGCTTTACAAAACTGCTTTTTCCAGAAATTGACTTTTTCAAAACGGCAAAATTAATAATCACTATTTGTAAAAGCATTCAAAACCAGGAACTAAGACTTTCAAAAAGGTAAAAATAAGAAATTAGGCTTTTCAAAAAGATGTAAATCAAGGAATTAGCACTTTCAAAAAGGTCAAAACAAAAACTTAACACTTCCAAAAGGGTATAAAACAAGAAATAAACTTTTTCAAAAAGATGTGAAGCAAGAAATTAGCAATTAGCACTTTCAAAAAGATGTAAAACAAGAAATTAACACTTTCAAAAAGATGTAAAGCAAGAAATTAACACTTCAAAAAGGTTAAAACAAGAAATTAAAATTTTCAAAAAGATGCAGAACACAAAAAAAAATACTTTCAAAAAGATGTAAAGCTATAAATATAGTACCGTCTCGACAAGGTTAAAAACCCCCAATTTTTGAGAATTTTTTAATGTAATTTATGAACAGTCCCTTTGACGGTCATGCTTACGCGCCCTGACAGAACGCTCGCATCATCACCGATGCAGATCATAGCCACCCTTATAGCCATGTACATAATTACAAGCATCTCAATCTCACTCACGTCAATGATGCATTTTTTTACGTATTTTTTTCTTCTATTATTCCTCTACACAGTATATACATACCTACGTTTAGCGTTAAACACGCGTATTAACTGTCATTACATCATAGTAAAAAATATGCATGATTCATTCTTAGATCATTATCTGGTAATTTAGTAATTTTTCCATTAGGGAACACAGTGACGTGTATTAGTAGTGCTAATAGTACAAAAGTTGATGGCATCCGTAAACACGTTTTTTTTAGCACAACGATTACCTATAAAAACATTTAATAAAAAAAATTGTTCGTTTTTTTTTGTACTGGCTATATATGACTGTGCTGTGCTTTAGCTATTTATTTATGATTATTCAATTAATTTAAGCCATCATCTTATTCGAAGGTGGTATTTGGTATTTCTGGTATTTTTATTCTATACGATTACGTACCCATAGGTAATACTTAAATCCCCTTGATATGGCTGGGGGACAGAGGACTGTCGCTCATCTTGGAAGCGATATGCTTTTCGACTGGGTTGACGATTTTTCGTTTGCGTTTGTGGCAGACTGCCGCTGTAGAGTTGGCTGGGATTAAAATTCTCCAAGGATGCGGATGAGGATGATGGGCCCCCTGAGGCGTAGGTTCCACGGGAAGCCCCGTCATTATTTAGTACAGAGACGTAAGGATAGCCTAAAAATAGAAGAAATAGTAATAAAAAAAATATTTTAACCTTTTTGAAACGGTAATATCCCTGGTTTGTACATACTTTTGAAAATGGTGATTTCTAGTTTTGGTCTTTTTGAAAGATCTATTTTCTAATTTTAAACGCTTTTTAAAATGTTAATTTCGTGTTTTGACCTTTTTGGAAATGTTAATTCTTTATTTTGAACCTTTTTTAAAATGCTAATTCCTTGTTTTGAACCTTTTTGGAAATTTTAATTTCTTGTTTTGAACCTTTTTGAAAATGCTAATTTCTTGTTTTAAACCTTTTTTAAAATGCTAATTCCTTGTTTTGAACCTATTCGAAAATTGTAATTTCTTGTTTTGACATTTTTGAAAGTGCTAGTTACTACTTTTGAATGATTTTGAACATGTCAGTTTCTTTTTTTAACCTGTTAAAATGGTCAGTTACGACTCTTGAATATTTTTGAAAAAGTTAGTTTGTATTTTTAATCTTTTTAAAATTGTCAGTTACTACTTTTCAATGATTTTGAAAATATCAATTCCTAGTTTTAACCTTTTTGAAAGAGTAAAGTAGAAAAAAAAGTTACATTTTAATGGTAATTATTAGTTCTAACCTGCATAAATAGAAGGCCTGCTGTTGACCCTTCCCAGTAGGGAACCAGTATAGTAGGGCTGTAGTTGGCCTTGGTTTTGGCCCTGCCCCTGGTTTGAATTACTGACACTCACAATAGGCTGGGCTTGGGGCGACCCAGCTGACTGATGGTACTTCGTAATAGGGGAATAATAGCCGAATTGGCCCAGATTGACCACGGGTTGCCAGGGGCTCGTTTCCCCCCGTTGTGACTGGTACACAATGGGCTGCTCGTTGGACGAGGGGGGGCGGGCTGTGGAGGAAACCGGGTTGGAATTGTAAATTAAATCTTGGCCATTGATCTGGGTGTATAAATTCTTGCCACGCTTGGCCACTGGTTGCTGCTGCTGGTGCTGCTGGTGCTGCTGCTGCTGCTGAATGGGCAGTTGAATCGGCTGGAATTGGAAGCCACTATTGCCCTTGGGCTGCACCACGTAGGAACCTTGATTATCACCATAGTTACCACCCCTTTGAGGGCCACCCCCATAATTATAGCGCTGGGGCTCATAGGCTGGCTCGTAAGTTGGTTGGGACTGCTGTTGCTGATGCCTTGCCGGGGGGCCATAAGTGGGTTGAACGGCAATGTAGCTCGGGTATTTTTGGGTCAAATTTTCTTGGACTCCCGCCGAAGTAAGACCTTTGTTAATCTTTGACTTCCGGCCCGAGCCTTGGTGTCTACTGGGATACGTTGCTGGGAACTGGATGACCGATGGCAGATTATAAACCTGTTTTTGGTTCCCATAATTAGGGGCTAACTGGGGCTGCTCTGTTGGGCGGGGTCTAATTTTTGCCGGTGTAATTTTTTCAATGAGATAACCACCATTATTATGAGGTGCTTTCTGGTTATTCGTATTTATATTTGTATTTGTGTAAACGTCTTGCGGGGTAACGGCGTAGGTCAGACTCAATGGGGGGTCGTTATCACTGTCTGTAATGCGGGTGGGGTACCCCTGGGAGTTGAAGGGGGGAGCAGGGGTGGGTGGGTAATTTTCCCCGTCCCCACCACCACCCTCAGTCTCTTGCTTCTGTCTTTCCTCCAGTTCCTTTACAGACACTAGACGCCCTTGGATGTACACGAAATTGTTATTATTTTTAAAGGGTTTAGGAGTGACTGACACTGGAACCACTGGCCCCGGACTCACGTCTAGCGGCGTCACATTCGATAAAATTTCCGGCACTTCAGTGAGGATTTTGTTAAAAATCGTTGTGGTGGGCCTATGGGTGGAGTACACATTATTTGGGATCGTTGTGGAGGGTCGATGTGTGGAGTAGACATTATTTGGGATAGGCGTGGGGCTGGGGAGAATATAGCCGTTGAACCCATTGGCCGTGTGCGTGGGTATTTTTTGGGGCGTATTGACGTTGACGTTGACCGGGACCGGAACTGGCTCATAAGTGTACTGGGGTGCTTCAGTAGGAATCACAATATTTTTTGGTCGATGTTTCCGCTTTTTGGTCGTCTGTATTACCGGGGTAGTATTGATAAATCCCGCATAGCTATTACTAGGCGGGTTGGTCACGGGGAATTTCGGTTTTTTCCCATTTGTTCGCTGTTTATGGCCTTGATTCGGAATGGGTTGCAAAACTGCATTAGGGGGGTACAATGGCGTTGGCTGTTGCGAAATCACATTAGTTTTACTGCTAGTGGTCTGTTGGACATTTTGTGACCGATTGAAAACTGTGTAGAAATCCTTTGGAGGGGGCACAACTAGCCCTGGGGCAAATGGCCCAGGGGCAACTAAGCTTGAATTATCTTCTTCGTAGTCAAAGTCGTAAGGGGGGGGTAAAAAGATGGATGGGTCATCCGTTTCATTATCATTAGGATTTAAAACAAGGGGGGGCAAAAATGGGAAATTTGGTGGTGGGCCACCACTTTGGTTGAAATTTGGGTGATTTGGGCCAAAATTTGGGGGTGGGAAGCCGCCTTTTCCGGGGGGTGGGAAGTTTGGTGGGAAGTTTGGCGGGAAATTTGGAGGGGGACCGCCACTGTGGTTGAATTTTTGGGGATCGAAGTTCCCCGGAGGGGGGCCAAATGGTGGGGGAAATCTTGGGTCGATGGGTCCATTGGGTGGGAAGGGAAGGCGGGGCAAGGTTCCATTGGGAAGGAGGGGGACCATCCCGGGTGGGGGGAAGTTGCTGGGGTCGAAATTTCCGGAATTATTCCCAAAGAAATCCGGGGGTGGATACGGCGGGAAGAATGGGGGCGGCTCACCTAGAAACACAGGCGGTCCAGAGTCATTCACAAACACTGGGAAGGGCGGCGGGTTTTTTGAATCCAATGGGATTTTTAGTAGCGGGGTTTGTGGCCGCATGTACCCGTCGATATGTGGCCATTTTTCTTTGTTTGTTGGGTCGAATTGGCCACCTTTTAAGACGAGTAGGTTCCCTTCGGAGAGCCAAATTTCCTGTTTTTGTAGATTTCCCAAAGTGGCAGTATTATCGTGGGGGAAGTCAACACTTTGTTGGTAAGAAATCACACCTGGTTGCTCAATTTCACTGTCATTAAAGTAACTGTCAATTAGTGCGTATTTCCCATCATTTGACTCAATTTCAAACGCTAGGTTATTATCCCCACTACTGGAACTTGAGTTTTTATCTTTTCCAGATTCTACATTTTTGATTGTTGTATCTTCAAAAGTTGCTTTTGCTGTTGTTGTTCCATCTTTGAGCTTCGTGGGCCGTTTGACCTTTCGTCTTAGTGAACTACTTTTCGTTTTATTTAGAGATTGAATGGCCACCATGGACGGAATATTCGCCCTTAAATACTCCCGCCGGTTTAGATTTGGATTCTCCAGCGTGGAGGCGAACATGCGCCGGAGGGCAGCGGGAATATTTGAATTTCGCGAATTTCCGGCGGCATTATTTGAATCCCCCCCACCACCGCCGGTTGCTTCATAGTATCGAAGAAGTAATTCTGCTGGAGTGGCTGGCTCTTCATTTCTTTCGGTGTATCGAGCTGTTGATATTGGCTCGGCGATAATTTCGGTTTTAGTTCGGATTCGGAGAGCTTCTGTCACCGGTGAAATAACACTTAGGAGTGCTACCCAGCAAAGCCATTGAATCCAGTGCAGCTGCATATTCTGTCAAAAGTAAGTAAAAAAAAATTAAACAAAAAATTAAAAAACCAACTTTAAAATTAATAATAATGATCCATGCTGGTCTGAAACCACTTAAAAATCATTAGCACTAACTGCTTATGTTCTTAACAGATCACTAGTGACTAATGACGTAATGACCAAGCTTTTAAGCTCAACACGCAACAAGAGACCCTTTCAACATTCAACATTCAACTGGCAACTAGTGACTAGGAACTTAAGTCAAAAAAAGGATAATTTCCTGCTCTGTCATTAGTGAGTAAGTTATTTAAATCATACTCATACAATACATATTTATGAACATATATTGACAATTTTAAATGGTTTACGTACAACCGAAGTAATTTAGAAATTATTTATACACGTTTCCTGTTCCCTGTCACCTGTTTAGGTGTCGGTTTGTAAAGAAGATGATGATTACCTATTACGTATGACGTAATACTTAATTTTTATTTTGAATTTAACAACAGCTCACATTATTAGTAAAAAGCCGTGAGCAGTTGTTAGGTAAACATTTTAGACTTACGAGCATCAACAAAGTGTTACACAGCACTAACTGTTACTGTTGACCGTAATGAAAGAGAAAAAAAAAACAAAAAGGAAATATCGAAGATGTGAAATAAATTATGATTAGTTATTTATTGTGATCTATTGATCCGCCTGATGATGATATTGTTGTAAATTGTAAAACAATCATTTCATTAAATTATCTGTGCCTTCATCGATTGTTGATATTGACGAACATTGTTCCTTTTGAATAGCAATACAGACTACAGACCCAAGAAGACCAAGAAGAATAATAAACTGGTTTCTATATTTATAGAATTTTCAACTCGATGCGAGGGCAAGTAGGAAATCATGTAAGGAAGGAATAAAACTGTCTGTCTGTCTGTACTTCATTCATACTTGAACCACACAATTATATAAACAATAATTATTATTTTACTATTGTATTGTGTTCCTTTAGATGCTGTGCTCAAAGTTTGGAAGTAAAATGACCACGATGCAGACATGTACAATCAATCTTGAAAGCAACTTCAAAAAAAGTGGCGAAGGTCCAACAGTTTAACTTCTACTTCAGCAAACGTTGAACGTGCAAAAAAGTTCTCTGTTGCTAATAACAACTTCAAAATACTTCACTATCAACGATCATAACGATCAACAATGCTGCATCGAAACTTCAAACTTGTAACTAGAAGCTATAGAATACCTACAACCTACCAACAACCAACTTACCAGAAAATGTGTCACTTTGCCTCGTAAAATTATTGGATTTGGGTAACCTAGCTTTAATGTTTAAACTTGTTAGAAATGAATATTTAATCATATTACAAGTATTACCACTTTGCCACTTCTTAAGTCACAATTTTTGTATGTATTTTATAATGGAATTTGAGCGATAAGATTTTTTTCTTCTTCTACTACTATTCCTTGAGCCGTATGCCGTGTTTTTATATTTTTGAAATCACTATCACTAATTTGTCAACGGTCATTTTCATTTTTATCAAAAATTTCGTGTAATGGGATAAAAAGATTAAAAAAAATATTACTAAATGCCAATTAGTAGATCAGTAGTTGTAAGTACTTTATACGAACCTACCTGTGTATGTACCTACCTACCTACTTCCTTTACCTACTTACCTAATGCTAATGTAATGGTAATGGTAATGGTGGTCAGTTTCTATTCTACTGTTGACTGTAAGTACGAAGGCAGTATGTCAGTCAAAATCGTTTCGATACTTGAGCACTAACAGAATATGATTGCATAACTTTGGTTTACACGGTGAGCTCTAACTGTTTCACTTTGACTGAGATTGTGGTAACCGTAACCATTCGCCGTAAGTGAAAACATATATTTTTAGTGACTGCTTAATTAACTTCAAAATATATACAGAACCAACACAGATACGTAGATACACCCTTTTATTTTTAGGTAATGAATGCCTGCCTGCCTGCCTATACGGAAACTACCCCTTAATGAATGTACATATAATTAAAAAAAAAAGACCATATTGATACCGCAGATAATTCTTCCATATGCTCGTACATATTTACTGACAAAAAAGGAAAAATTTTGTTAACTTATTTAAATAATATGCAAATATAACTAAAATGTATTAATTTTTTTTTACACAGATCACTTCAAGAACAACAACCAAGAAACTATGACCAGCTTACCTCAGAGAATATGGAATAATGTAATATTTCTACGTAAGCACTCTTCCATTTATCCGTCCGACAGATAGATTAAGACAGGTAACAAATTATTATTATTATTATTATTTACAACTTTACACTTCTTATACAATTTTGTGGTAATTCCATAATGATGAGAGGAGCCAATATTTTTAGATTTTATTTTTTTAGAGACACTTCCACGAATGACGAAACTAGTGATGCTGATGATGCTGATGATGCTGCTTCAACTGTTGCTGACACTATTATTTTAATTTTAATTCTATGAGTGATCAAACACCTTTGCTGAGGATAGTTTTGTGACGTCAGAGAATGAGAATAGAGAACAGGAGCCGTGTGTGTATGTGTATGTGTGTGTGTGTGTGTGTTTTGTTCTGCATTAAAAAAAATGTCCTTGATCGCAATGTTATTTCAAGTAACAGAAGTTGGAGGAACAGAGTCGTAGAAGTAGTAAAGTCCAAGTCTCGATGTCGAATTCACTCGAAAGAAACTAAATAATTTTCAAGAATTCTCTGCTCTCTGTGCCTGTGCTGTTGTGGCTATGCTATAGCGTCACATTCTTTTATATAATATGAAAATTGTTTAGCCAATTTGGGACGTGCTTCCCGTTACCTTGTCTCAAACTAAAACACCTACTAAACAAACGTCTCAGGAGACTTTGGCCACAGTCAGTCACTGAGTCCACAGGAGTACCGCAACATTATAGGAGGTAGATTTTATTATATTTTATTTACCTACCTTGCACACAGCCTCATAGCCTCGTAGCCTCAGTCAGTTCTTGTACAGAAGAAGGTGGAAATACTTTGGGTTGGTAGTTGGCTGGCTGGTGCTGGTACTTTAGCAGGGTTTGAGATTTGATTTCTTAAAAAGTAGAGGTAATAGGATAGAATAGCATAGCATTGTTGGATAGAGAGATAGATAGCTACACAGGTAATCTCGATTATCCACTCCACATACCAGAAGCAATGGAAAAGGAACAATGGGACGGCGACGGCGACGGTGTCTTAAGAATAAAAATCGAGTCGAAAAATGTATCTCTCTAGTTTTTATCTCTGGGGTATGTAGAGGCTACATATATATGTATACATGCTCTGTGCTCTGTATTAAAGTTAAACGGAGGAGATTTACAACCACACAGATTCTTTTTTTTTTCCGAACAGCAGAATATAACAACCTGCAGAGAATAGGGCGAAGCATTGTAAATAAAAAGCAGGACTCTCACTTGTAAAAGAGAGGGGGGCAGAGCAGATATTACTATGAAGGCAGTTCTCAGTTCTGGTTCTGAAAGAAACTGGAAGTTCTATGATGAGTCGACATGGAAACCAATCAAGTTACCTAAGCAAGAGGTGTCAAATTGAAATAAATGTTTGGAGAAACAGTCAATAAATTATGGTATTTAGTGTTTATAGAAATAGTTTCGTGAAAAGATGCAAAACTAAAATAATTTCTATGCTGTAAAAAGGCACAAAAAGGGATAATTTATAACGCTGCGCTGTAAAATAAGAGCTGTATAGGACTAAGGCAAAACACAACTATGAAAATGGGTTTTCCGAGGGTTGACAAGGTTGATTTGCACTCTTTTAAAGGTGGTAAGTAGTAATCTGCAAGCTTTTAGAACAAGCAAAACGTATACGAACTTTAGTACTATAAACTATAGTGTAGACCCCTTTTAGAAGGTAGCACACTTTATTTATTATTTATGATTTATGATTTTTAAAAACTTCTTAAACATTATTTTACACGTTTTCAAAACAAGACCAGTCTGATACATATAAACAATTTTAGAGTTGAAAAAGATGCTTAACATGAAAAAATTGTTTTTTTTAGAAATGTTCAAATATTATTTTCTGTAGTTTTAAAGGATGAAAACATGATAGTAGTGTTTTCAAATGATGCCAAACATGATAGTTAGTAGTTTCAAAAAATGCAAAACATGATATTCGTGTTTTCAAAAGATGCAAAACCAGAAATCATTCTTTTCAAAAGACGCAAAATACAATATCACTGTTTTCTAAAAATGCAAAACATGATGTCAGTATTTTCAAAAAGTGCAAACAACGACTGTATATTGGCTTTACAAAATGTTTAAACATTAATTTTTACAATTTCAAAAGGTGCAAAACATGGTTTTAGTGTTTTCAAGAGATACAAAACCTAATATAAGCATTTTCAAAAAGTCCAAAACATGGTATCAGTATTTTCACAGGATGCAAAACCCAATAAAAGCATTTTCAAAAAGTGCAAAACATGGTATCAGTATTTTCACAGGATGCAAAGCCCAATAAAAGCATTTTCAAAAAGTCCAAAACATGGTATCAGTATTTTCAAGAGATGCAAAACCCAATAAAAGCATTTTCAAACAGTGCAAAACATGGTATCAGTATTTTCAAAAGATGCAAAACCCAATAAAAACATTTTCAAAGGATGCAAAACCCAATAAAAGCCTTAAAAAGAGTGCAAAACATGGTATCAGTATCTTCAAAAGATGCAAAACTCAATAAAAGCATTTTCAAAAGATGCAAAAGTCAATAAAAGCATTTTCAAAAAGTCCAAATTATGGTATCAGTGTATCAGTATTTTCAAAAGATGCAAAACCGAATAAAAGCATTTTCAAAAAGTGCAAAACATAGTATCAGTATTTTCAAAAGATTGCAAAACCCAATAAAAGCTTTTTCAAAAAGATTGCAAAACCCAATAGAAGCATTTTCAAAAGATGCAAAACCCAATAAAAGCATTTT
Organism: Dicyrtoma fusca; assembly: GCA_034695205.1. Lineage (NCBI taxonomy): Eukaryota > Metazoa > Arthropoda > Collembola > Symphypleona > Dicyrtomidae > Dicyrtoma > Dicyrtoma fusca. The sequence goes on from JAQFZC010002760.1 coordinate 16,306, forward strand.
AAAATAGTGCAAAACATAGTATCAGTATTTTCAAAAGATTGCAAACCCCAATAAAAGCATTTTCAAAAAGATTGCAAAACCCAATAAAAGCATTTTCAAAAGATGCAAAAACCAATAAAAGCATTTTAAAATAGTGCAAAACATGGTATCAGTATTTTCAAAAGATTACAAACCCCAATAAAAGCTTTTTTAAAAAGTGCAAAACAGTATTTCAGAATTAAAGAACTATATTTCAAAGCAAAGCAAGCCCATAAAATCTGAAAAACGTTTAGTGGCGAGGGAAGAAGTGGCAGGCCCTTTGCTACACATACGGTGATCATTGGTTGGAACTTTCGAACGACGTCACTTGGCAGTGCTTCCGGCAAGACAAGTTGGAGTACAAGACAGCATTATTGTATAAGTTCAACAACGTCCAACAATCGACCAGACGCCGTTCTCAAACTGCAAACACTTGCATATACGGTTTAATATCATTTTGCTAAATTTTGCTTACAAAACAACTTCTCTCTGCCTGCATCCACAGGCACGTCGGGTGCACTGCGGTACCGCCCTTTGTGGTCTACATTGACTACAGATAAATCAAAGATTTTACAAATATAACGTTACCATTCATACTGTTACCTTCAGTGGGATTGAAATATCGTCTCTTAACAATTAAGAGGCAAAAATTATCTCCATCTGAATAAGTGTTAAGAACACGTGGATGCAAAAGGCCCTATCTAGTGCTCTTTAAACTCCCTCGCCTCGTTTACACACTGCACTCACAGCTTCGAAACACGCGAACAGCTGTCTAGCCCATTGTTCCTTTGAAAAGGTGCAAAGCATTGTATTATATATTTTACAATGTGTCAAAATGCATGCAAGGCATATCCTTTTCTTTTCAACGTTTTAAATAGCCTCAAACCGCAGTATTTTCACACTTTCGGATAAGTGCAAAATGTCCTATTTACATACCTTCGTCCTTTTTGTCCAAATGCAAAACGATGTATGTTTTCGAAAAGGACCATAAAGCCTTATTTAGGTATTTTTGAAAAGGTGCAAAATATCCTATTTGGATGTTTTTGAACAGCTTCAATAAGCTCTATTTGCATGTTTTTGAAAGGTGCAAAATGCTCTGTTTACATGTTTTTGAAAGGTGCAAAATGTTCTGTTTACATCATTTTGAAAAGATACAAAATGTCCTATTTACATGTTTTTGAAAGGTGCAAAATATTCTATTTACATGTTTTTGAAAAGGTGCAAAATGTCCTATTTACATGTTTTTGAAAGGTGCAAAATATTCTATTTACATGTTTTTGAAAAGGTGTAAAATGTTCTATTTACATGATTTTGAAAAGCTGCAAGATGTCCAATTTACATGATTTTGAAAAGCTACAAAATGTCATATTTACATGATTTTGAAAAGCTGTAAATTGTCCTAACTACTTGATTTTGAAAAGGTGCAAAAATGTTCTACGTAAATGTTTTTGAAAAGCTGTAAAATGTTCTATCTGCATGCTTTTGAAAAGCATTAAAAGCTCAACTCACACGATTTCAAAAGGTTTAAAAATTCGTATTTGCATTATTTTGAAAACGAGCAAAATGCTATATTATACCTAATTTTGACACAGTACAAGCTGTGCTATATACAGGTTTTCAGAAGGCACTATATGCATTATTTACTTTTTTTGACCACGTATGCAAAATGGTGGATTTACATTTTTTACAAGGTGAAAACTGCTGTCACATGTATTTGTGCGCTTCTTAGAAGGTGCAAAATTCAACATTTGCCTGGTTTTTAAAAGAGCAAAATGTCTTACCTACTTACATTATTTTGAAAAGGTTGAAAACGGTATATTTGCAATATTTTAAAAATGTGCGAAATGCTCTATTTACATACCTATATCTATAAAAAGTGTTAAAACTTCTTTTTTCACAAAATTAAAATATTTTCAAAATTATTACGTATGCTTTGCTTTAACTGAAGCTTTTAGACCGATGCAGTGTATAGTACGTGCTACCACTTTAATCATTAATTAATTACTGTCTTGGCACTCACGAATTACTCTAAAAAATGCGTCATTTTGCCCCTTCCTTTACGACCTGCCCACGACTTTGCTACTATACTACTCACTATATTATACCCAGATATTACGATTACCTTCATTTGGACTGAACAATATGCATAATATTTACTGCAAAAATAATCATTAAAATCCACTATGGGTATATATATACCTATATATACGACACATAATTGGTGTAGTAATCTCCCTCTCCCTATTAGAAAAGCCTCATCTACATCCATATACACTTGAGAAGAAAAATAATAAAATATAAAAACAAAAGCAAAAAATAATGTTTTAAAGTCAAGCTTCAGAATTAAATAAGCTTTCGAACGGCTATTTTTTTCTCATGGGAAAACTTTTGATTAGTTCACTGTTAAACAACAGTCAAACAGAGTACAAGTCCAACGGCCCGACGGCAAACTATAATTCTTTTTATTTTATGTAGTTATGTATTTATATATATGTATATTATATTATAATAATAAATAACTAACTAACTTTAACTAGCTAACACACACACACACACAGTAACACCTTTCACGCAGTTTTTACTGAAACAGAAACAGAAACAGAAACTGCCATATGCGCCTGGCCTGGCTCTGGCTATGGTGTGCCTTACTGTCCCATGAATTCACAAATAAAATAAAATAATAACTCACACAAGTAATTATAATACACTATTGTAATTATTTTATTATTTTTACATTAGTCGCTCGATTTCTTGGAACTTTCCTAAGAAAGAAATTTAATTTCTGTGAACCTGATGCAGTAGTGATGCTGCTGCCTGCGTAAAAACTTCTGCAATTTACTATTATTATTATTATTATTCTTATTATTATTATTGTTAGCACGGTTGTTTTTGTTATTATTATTGTTAGTCGTCTGGCAATTATTTAATAAAATAAAATATGATAATTTCTACACATTTGCATAATTTATTCATTACAAAAATCTAGAAAAAATTACCAATTTCTTGACTAAAGAAAAAGCCAGACGACTTTTCTGCCTGCGAGTCTGCAAGCTAAAAAAATGTTAAAATAGGAGCGTTACTTAAGTAATTAATTAGATAACTAGCAATTAATTCATTAATTAATTAAAAGTATGCTTTATTTCTATCATGCAGTGTAGTAAATGACTGAAAAATGAAATCCACAAGTTCTTTGAAGCATAAATGACGAGTTTTCTGCCTGCAAACAGGTGACAGGCAGTTTCAGCAGTTGCTAGGTTGTAGGTAGTTTGAGGTAAGCTTTCGACGAGCAATGTATTTCTGTAATTAAATTAATACTAATTACTAATTAACAAGATTTATTATTCAGTAGCTATCACTAAGACACTAACAAGCCGTCGATCCTGTCATTATCATAAAATCATCATCATTATTATTATTTTGGAGAGAGAATTACCTCATTTACATAATCCAATCCGTAAGTAAGTGAAAAATATCCATAAAAATTAATTTAGAACACTATTACTATGTTCACTGTAACCCAAGCAAAGCAAGTCAAGGTTTAATAATAAATAAAAAATAAAATAATAATAATGCATCGTAGTTGGTAGTTGGTATAGTTAAGCTTCTTTAGGTCATGTCATAACTAATACATAATATATATTACTTGATACTTTTAAGGCATATTTCTCGATGTAATTGTAATTATGTAATTATTAACCAATTTACCAATAATAAACCTTTTTTTTGTTTGAAATTACAGATAACTACTGAATTAACTGAATAAAGCAGAAAATAGGTTGCAGGTAAACTGTGAACATGTCATTTGACTGCAGGTTCTCAATCGTAATCAATAATTGATAGTAATCATCATCAATAATCGCACATCGGGGTCGTAATCGTAATCGTCATCGTCATCATCGTAATCGCAATGGTAAGTTACCTTTAAAATATTGAAATACGCAGATCATTCGTCATTCCGTCATTCCGTGCAAAAATAGGTAATTGTTAAAAATGTTCTGTGTAAATTGTAATATTGTAAAATAAAAATTGAAATATTTATGACTCAATAGAACTTCTGTCAACAAAAGGTTGGAGGTTGGACTTGGAAAATGAACCCATTCATTGAATCGATGAAATCAATCAATTCCTAACAACAGAATTAACTATACTACTGACACACTGTACCTTCGTTGAAGTAAATAATTTGAGTAATTTAAAAGTATAATTCGTAAACTAAAGGACCCAAGACTTTACTTAACTACTGAATGTCTGTCTACCCTTTGATTTTTGATAGATTGATGTATAATTAGTCATGGATAGCATGAGTGTACGGTTGTATGTATGTATGTATTTAGGTTGACGGTTAAATAATCTTTTGTATTATACACCCTTCAAAATGATAGGGTATAGCAGTCAGTAGTGTGATATAAAAATATTATACTTACTTACCTTGATTTTGGTTTTGGCTTGGTTTGGTTTGGTTTGATTTGCTTATGTGATTTGTTTGCTCTGTACTTTACTTTGTAGGTACCGTAAGATCAGGAGTTGTTCGAGATAGCTTCATTTTTTTTCTGACCGACCACAACCCACAGCTCACGAATGCTAACCACATTACCGCACGAAGCGAATCAGTTTATCTTTTATTTAAATTACGTGAAACCTTTTTGGCCCTTTTTTTTAGAACTTTCTGTAATGTTGAACATATGCCATTGCTGACTTGACACAACATGAAAGCTAGGTTATTACCTACATAAATTATCAATTATCTGATCAACCGCTGAGGAAAATATATATTCTTATCATTCACAACTGTCTACTGTCTCCATTTATTTTATAAATGTAAAAATTAACCTATTCGAGACTGGGGAACTATGAAAAGAATCCTTTACAAAAGTGAGTACCTAGGTAATTCTATACAATTTTTTCAAAACGGGCAAAACTATAGTAAATTAACACTTTTTCAAAAAAGGCAAAACTATAGTAAATTAACACTTTTTCAAAAGGGTCAAAACTAGTAATTAACACTTTTTCAAAAGGGTCAAAACTAGTAATTAACGCTTTCTAAAACCGTAAAAACTAGTAAATAACACTTTTTCAAAACGGTCAAAACTAGTAAATAACACTTTTTCAAAACGGTCAAAAATAGTAA
>JAQFZC010002761.1:0-21451 GCA_034695205.1 Dicyrtoma fusca
GGTATTGTTCGGTATTTATATCTTCGTTCAAGGTGCGAGTGTCAGCTTGTTACTAGTACCAGTGCCGGTAGCCCGTACATTTTATTTTTATTGCTGCAGAAATACGGGCAAGAACGTCCTATTTACATGTGTGCCAAAATTGCACAACGCCTCGTTCGTTTTTTTTTTTTGAAAATTTATAATTTGACTTTTTTTACGGTGTACGTATGTTTACAACCCGATTTGTAATGCTTTTAAAACTGTAGGATTAGCACTGTTTCTGAACTGGCTAGAATGGACGATTGAATCATAGCAAATAAAGCAGTAAATTGTAGACAATTTTGTAAAAGAGTATTCAAAGCGTTTATCACGCTTCAAAATAGTGCTGTAATATATTTTACTCCTTTTCTCTATGCAGTATGTAATAGTGGCCAACAGCAGTAGTGATCCGTTCTTATTTCGTGCCACGTGCGCATATATGTTTAATGTTTAGGTATACATGTATAGAATTATTGACCAGGTCTTCCTTTGTAGTTGTTTTGATTGTATGCGGCAGTTTGGTTATCTTCTCAAATTAATGGCGACAACCTTTTTGGTGCTAATGGCTGCTGTATTTGTAGTTTGTAGCGTATTTTTCATTTTTTATAGGGAAATAGCGATACATTTCCTGTAACGGATGTGTGTACATATCCCGATTTAATAACGTCATACACATTGCAAATACATGCTCGTACCCAACAGAGGAATAATGTTCACATTTATTATTACTTGTGACAGTAGGCAGTAGATAGCAGATGCATTAAAGCGTTATGAGCTCCATTTAAAGAGAGAAAAATAATAGATAAAAAAAACGTCCTTTTGCGCTTTCGTAAAGGCTTTCGTAAAATTAAATTAGAGATGCTTACTATATTTTATTCACATACGGGGGTTTTGAACGGATGGGAAAGTGAGCGTAATAATGTTTGCTATAAATCCTGTTTCTTGTACACAATTTTAGGGACTGATCGTAGATCAAACGATTGAGAAAGTGTCATTCTGTGCACCGGACCGAAATCATGAGAGAGGGTTTTCCTACATTTGTAGAGATGGAACGACTAGACGATGGATGTGCCATGGATTTTTGTCAACTAAAGACTCGGTACGGATTTAAACAACGTGGCAGGGCTGACCAGATTCGAAGTGTGAATGATTGTTCTGTAATACCAAAACGTTTGAATTTATTTTTATTTTCATTTAGGGTGAAAGACTGAGTCACGCTGTGGGCTGCGCCTTTGCTTCCTGCCTAGATCGAAAGCAGAAGCGTGAGAAGGAGTGTGGCGTGAGCATGACCTTTGACCCCAAGACTTCAACCTTTACAAGATCCGGTAGTTTTCGCGTATCCTCAATGTCCGAGTCGGGCTCTGTCAATTCCTCCTCCCCACCCCCGCTGGACGCTGCAGGAAATGCCGTGAGGGCTGCAAATGCGGCTTCAAATACTTCAGCTATCGAAAGGCCACATGCCCCCGTCAAAATGCTGGAGAGGCAAGGCTCCTTCCGTGGATTTACACAACTGGCCAACCAATCACCCTTCAAGCGACAGCTCTCCCTACGACTCAGTGATCTTCCCTCCAATCTTCAGAGGACACAGAACAATGTCGATATTTTAACGAATAATAATGTGGTCGTGGATCCACTTATACCTACAGCAGGTTGGATTATTTTCTAAATATTGCTTATTTTTTTTCTTCTTAAATCATGGCGCATTTAAAATGCTTAATCTTTTGACTTTCTTCGTTTGTACGGGGTAGCAGAGTTTGAATAGAATAGAATAGATTAGAATAGAAAATACTGTCATTAAATTAAGTACTTCTGTTATTCAAATTTATGTTTGTGTACTTCTCCTTTTTTATGTTTTCTGTTTTCTTTCGAATTTTAAACAGTTTAGTTGTTTTGAATGGCAGTTCTACAGCATAGTGTAATGTAAAATAATTATTGTTTATAATTTTAGCGTAGCTACGATTGCCAAATTATATTTCTTTATAATTTATAATATTGATGGATTGACACTTGACTTGACCTTCGTTGGCTGGGGTCTAGCCTAATGTATGTATGTACATAATTAAATACATTGGATTGCTTAAAAGTAAAAATGTTTTTTCTTTTGATTTTAAAACTTTATTTAATAGTATTATGGTTTCTGTTTTGGTTGTTTTTTTTATTGTAAATACAGTACATGTATTATTATAAAATTAAAATATGTTAATTTAGAGCAAATTTTAATTCTGGATAGAATGGCATACAAAACAGTATGAGTAAATGCATTGCAAAAACACACGAGAGTGTGTCAAGCTACAGAAAATAAATGTAAGTAAAAAAAAAGTTCCAAATTAGTTTTAAGTATCTATGTGTAGATCTGTTATTAGATTGAAAGAGAAAGAGTTGAGAGAGTTTTGAAAGAAAAACGAAAGAAAAGAAAATACGTTGTTTTGTTTGTTTTGTTTTCTGTTCTTGGTTTGGAATTGTTGGAAATGTGGATTTTTTGGATGATGGTCTTGGTCTTTGGTGTAGTAAATGCGAGCCCAACTCCACCGCCTCGCACTACGCGGAGTCGCTTACATTCCTTGCCTAGTAATTCACTCGCAGGTGTGCTTTCTTTATGTATTCAAATTTGTATTTGTCAATTGTCTCATTTGTCTCGTGTCATGTTTTTTTTTCTCTTCCTTTCCCTCTGCTCTCATGCACTATTTGTATTTTCCTCTTCTATTTTATTAGTTGGGTGTCCTTAGAATTTTTTTGGTTTTCTCAAAACTATCCTGGAAAGAAATTCCAGAGGATTTTCTCGTATTTTTCTCTAATGTTTGTAATAAATGAAGGAATGATCTGTTCTATGTTATATTTTCGTTTCTATTTTTGTCCTTTGCTCACTAGCATTTTTTCGGTGCTAGTTTGGGGTTTCGAATGTCTATTATGTATAAAATATGTTTAGTGCACGTGTTTCAGATTATGTATGTATTTAGATACGCACTTTCTTGTGTTGTTGTGTAAATTTGACGTGGGAAAGTGATTGAGCGATGTGGTGGTGGTTTGTTTTGTCTTCCCCCGAATTATGAAATGGATTAAATGAGTTTGTCAATGTTTGCCTAGGAACAGTCCACAGTGTTATTCCAGAGACGAGTGCAATTCCTCCCACGATTCCCGCATCCCTCCTTAAAGGGGATGCTAATAAGGATTTAGTCTCTGAACTTTGCCAACAAGTTACACAAGGATTATCACTACTCGCTGCTAACCATGATGATATGAAAGTAAGTTTTTGTTTCATCATAATTTCGGATTTCATAAGTTTAATAAAATTTAAATTAATTCCACAATTTTTGTAATCTGTATTTGAACAGAATGGTTCGAAATCCTCCCAGTTTCCAACGACATTCACGAATAATCCCTGGGATGAGGAAGTTGGAGGTTTTATTGGACGGGCTGGGCCCAAGACTGGCTCTGGAATGCCCGTCGTCTTTAATAGTATGCGAAACAATGCTGCAGATCGATCACGGATTCCTACAGCAACAGCGTCAGCGGATCAATGGACGACAAATCTAGCACACAATTTGGCACAAAATCAAATTTCAAAACCAATCGTAGAGAAAAATACTGGTTCAAATGGGACAGCGGAGTCCAATTCAGCTTCAGCTGCTCCTAAAAACGTTGCCGCCGTTCCCGGTGTTCGCCCCGCAGCGGTTCTACCTCCCGCCGCAGCTTCCAAAATCGCTGGAGTCGGACGACCACCATTAGTCAGCTCGGGGTCGGTTGCAAATCCCCCGCCCCACCCTCCTCCCCCAGGAGGTCCTGGTCTCATGTCCATGCGACCCGGTCAAGTGGGAGGAGCCAGCACGTACAGGGGCACGCCTTCCAGGTCACACTCATTGGGGGCAGATCCATTTGATGCAGACTGGGCCACCCCCGTCGCACGCAACGGCCAAACTCCAACTAATCCTTTTGCTAGACAACAAACATTCCAAGTTTCCATGTAGATTAATGAAGGGATTAATTTAAATCTTAATTTTTGTAATGATTACATTTTAATTAATTATAAGCTATGATTTTTAACACTTAAACACTACGTTAGTAATTATGTATGTTACAAATCAATATAAAACTTATTTAATCCAAATTCGACTTTTGATTTTCGATTTTTATAACAATACGATTCGCATATCTGTAATTATTACTGTGACACTCGTTAGCATAATTATTTAGTACAAGAAAATTTTAAATTGTATCCATCCGTCTTCAAGTTTCAAGCCAAGTGACTTACAAAGTTGTTACAATTTAATAATATATTGTCAGTGTCAGTTTTTACTCACAGGCGCAGCATATGATGCGTAGTGATTATTGACTGTAAACTGTTTCTTTCAAATTAGTTTCAGCATATGCTTACAAGTTTCCGTGTAATATGATGATTACACATCACATATCAATGGTGTAAGGCAACAGAAACAGATAATAATTATACAATCACATATATTTTGACATCACATCCTGTACGACAGGAGATGTAAACGGAGAGTAGATACACTTTGATTTTATTAATTATTTTAATTTTAAAATAAAAAGATTTTTTTCATTGTATAATTTAGCAATTAATAGCATTTTGAATTTTGACTACGTTATAATAATGATACAAACCAAAATACAGCACAGTTCTTCACTCCTCCAATATTATTACAATCAATCAAGGGAAATGAAAGAAAACGCAACTACAACAAAGCTTTAAAAAATATTTAACGTGTGTTCGTTTACTAATTGGATTTTCCAATTTTTTAAAGGTTGGAAAACGAAAATGGGAAAATCCATTTAATCGATATTTGTACGTATACATAATAATATGAAGGGGATTCATATTTTTGTAATCAGTAATAATTATTACCTATTATTGTTGTAATTTTAATATTATGTTAACGTTATTCAGTTTCTTACTTGCCAGATCCAAAAAAAAACAGCCGAAAGTACCATAAATAATTAAACACAGTGTAATTATTGTAGAATTTGTAGAAGCTACTTCAGTAGTTGGCTTCCAAAGGAGAAACAAAAATGTAAACAGTATTGAATTGATAATTAATTCATTTTTTTCCAGTCCACTCGCAATCGTGTCGTAGGCTGTAGAAGATCGTGGAAGGTTGTAGGCATTCAATATATAATTATATAAACAATTTACATATTAAATAAACAAAATGATGATATTGTTAAAAAAAAATTAAAAGTATTGTTATACTTACAAGGTATTTTACTTATGTGCAACAGTACTATTAAAAGTTTGCAAAAAAAAACAAATCAATAAAATAAAATATAATTATTATTATTATTGCCAGAATTCCCAAACCTGTAGCAGAAGGAAAGAGGAAGGGCATTAATTGATTAAATGCAAAATTATAAAATGCTTGGACTACATATATATATATATAGTATAAAAGTAATTGTAATGGTTATTATAATATATATATATATATCTATAAGGAAAGCAAAACCAAAAGAAAGTAGTAAGTTCTATGCATTATTGTCTTTAGTAATTTTTGTGAATACAATAAAATTATTTAAAATAATAAATAACAAAATTAAAAGTTAAGAAGACCTAAGCAGTCTAATCACTTTCAGTATAAAAAAAAATAAATTATTAATTACTTTGGGTAGTAGCTATTGTATTCAGCTAGATCCTGTAAATAATACTGACACCGTGTTAAAGGTATCCAAGTATACATTGTCATATAAATGACGGCATGAAAAATGAAGAAATATGTATAATTAATTGTAATTATGTAATTGCCACTTACTTAAATATATTGAGACGTCACTTTGCGATGCGTAAAGGGAAACTCCTATTATGTATATTATAGTTACTAATTATGACTAATGACAGTTAATTAATTATTATGTAATCGTACGCGTAGTAGTAATTGCAGTATTACTGCAATATTATAATAGCACGGCAGCTATCTTTGGTTTCGTCGACCCTAAAATGTAAGCTTAAGAAATCCTAAATACTTACTTAACATTATTATGATTTTTATTATGATCGACAGCAGCAAAGTTGTTCGGTTACAAGATTAAGATTAACAATATTTTTTGCAGTAGCTGTGTAATTCATATAATTAAATTCCATGTTTATAGCAATTATAATCAATGAAATAATAACAAGGGAGAGAATCCTGTCCATTTCGAATTTTTCGAAAACCAAAGAGACAGCCGGACCGTGTATGTAACACTTGTATGTAGTTGGACTCTACGTGCTAATTAATATTACTGTAAGACATTACTTCAGTCTGTTCTAATGAGATAATAATTATCAGTGGCTATAAATAATGGAAATTACAATGATTTGTACTCAATTAGTGACTGAAGAAGAGTTTAGGTTGAAAAGTTTTATATAATTTTTCTTCTTAGCAGCTGTCTCGCGTCGTATGTCCTGTTCTGCTGATCTGAGCTGTCAGTGCATTCTAAGTGTTTAGCAGTTTTAAATTATACCTAAATTCCTAATCATGTTCAATGTAACAGAAATAAAAGGAAATAGACGTGAAATAAAAGGCAAAGAAACTCCATAATTAACCACCTACCAAGTAAAAATAGTAGTCGTTATTAGAATTATAATGAATTATTAATTAAATTTCTGCGTAAAAGCACAGGGCAGATAAATATTACTCTGCGCAAAACGCGTTTCCGTTTCGGTTCTTCTGTGCATTCCATTATTAGAGAGCGAGTGATATAAAAGAGAAAAAATATTTGAAATAAAAATAAATATAGTAATTTTAGAGTTTGAGCTAAAAGATATACGACATGTTAAAATTGACACATTATAATATATAAATTATTGTATTTTAAAAGGATGCTAATTAAATATTAATTATTGTTTCCATATATATTTATGTTTTATGTCCAGTTTATAATTATTACGAAGGAAGCACATTGACTGTACATTTAATTATATTTATGTACTTTTAGATTTTACAAAAATGACTCGTGATACATTTTATTACATTATGTGTGTGCACTGGATGATAATAATTAAGTTAACTGTAATACGTTGTACAGTTTTAAATTACTTGGAAATTCTTTTCTCGGAAATTACGACTTGTTAACAAATTTAAAGGAATAATTATTATCAAAGAGCAAGGGAGCAAAGGGAGAAAGAACTGGACACCATCTGACATTATAAGTATAGAAATGTTAAAGTCTAGTAAATCAAAAAACAAGTTCAAAGATGAATAAATTAAATTAAAATGTAAAATTTGAAACCACTTTTTTAATTGCCATTAATTCAATGTAAACAATGTGTCCAAGTGTTACGTTTGTAAGGAAAGAGTAAAGTTATTTGTTATTCTATTTGTTCTTACGATTGCAATTACGATTACGATGCGATGATGGTATGCAGTTTCTTTTTTTTTGTTGGCTAATTACGGACTACGGATATGACTAGTGCTAATGGCAATGGCATCTACGATATTAATTGTAATTAAAATCGTAATTAAAGCTATAAACAATAAAATAGTAGAAATTACTATATAGTAACTTATTTACTGGAGAGACTGTAGGGGATTATTTAATGTACATGCAATTAATTAATTACTTTTAATTAATTGGTAATTAAGTCTAATAGTTGAAGGTTGAGGAAAAAAAACAAAAAAGGCAATGGCACTTTACATAATAATATGACGTCCTACACGACACACACACACACACACACACATTAATTAGACTTACTTCTCCTTCTAGTGAGTTAGTCAGCTAATTCATGATGCAATCAATGAAGGGGTAAACTGTAGTTTATTCAAAAGGAAAAAAAATATGGCATCTGCAATGTATCATAGTATATAAATGTAGTGGTTTACAGAAAAATAATAATGGCAAGAAAAAGAACGTGGAGCGAAGGATTTTATTCAGTAAATATTATAAAGATTAAAAGTGTATGAACATTAATGAATTCTGAACTCAATCATTAATCAAAATAATGTTCTGGAAAATATTGAGATGAATAAAATCACATTAATTATTATTATAAATAATCAAAATAAAAATACATGCTGCTAAACTGCTAACAGAATAAAACGAGATAGAGCAAAACATGAAGGAATCATTGTGTATTTATTACCATAAATAAATAAATAAAATTTGATTAAGATTAAAATGACTCTATGTTTGGTTAATAAAGTTTCTTGGTTTTTCTCTCGATTCGGATTAAGTTTTGGATTAATTTTTGAAATCATTTAAATTTTTTATTATTTTTATGTACATACAGCGATCAGGATCTTCTCACCGGCTACAACAGTATATTATTATAATACTAGTGTTCCACTTTCTCATAATTTATGCAGCAGATTTCCAGATAACATACAATCATAATAATCGTAGTACTTCCTTACAATGCATGCTACAATTACCCATCAGAAATATAAATCCATTTTAAATACAATAAATAATTTTTTTCTACGCTCTCCTATAATTTGCATTAAAAATTAAAAATGAAGTTACATCCACATATGATACACCATTGGAAAGCCCTTGATGAGTAGATTCCAAAAATCAAAAGGTGATAGCAAGTTTCTGGGTACCTTCAGGGTCAAAATCGCGATTTTGTGGTTATAGTATGTGCACATACTTATGGTGTGTCGTCTGCATTACCTGTTGTATACATACATACTTATTTCTATCTTTTGTAAAAATATTTCCCCACTTTCCCCAGTACTTGGTGGGTACTTCCGCGAATGTATAACAAAGTTACCCGTAGGCTTACGGTCTGTAAGAGGCCAGTTAGAAGAAAAAAAACAAGGGGTTTTTTATAAAATTATAATTTTATAGGTTTTACATCCAACTTTTGGAAGGCTTCAACTTTTGAAGGGTTCAATTTTAAATTTTAACGTCATGTCAGTGCATCGTGCTGTACGCCGGCTCTGTAAATATACTACACAGGTTCTGACTAAGTAGTCATCAGTTATTCGCGTCTGGCTATAGATTTAGATTTATTTTTATATGACGATGCGAGGCTCTGGAAAGAAAAACACGAGCTTATACGTATTATTTGTGATTTAAAGTGCTAGGAAGTGGACAACTTGCTAAAATACGTTCATAATTTCATCGTATTTTTGAAATAATTTAAGTTTGCAGTGTAACCTACTGTAATACCTATATATACAGATATGCTTATGTAAATGTTTTGTTCAGGGAAGATCATTATTACGTGGCAGTGTTGATGCGGTGCGGGTGGAGGCTTGTGTGGTTAAAAGGTGACTAAAAAAATGATTGTATATGTTTTTGTCTATAGGACTGTCCGGTTCTTAGACTCAAGATGACTCATCAGACTATGCACCATCACCGTGGGGGTTATTTACTGCGCTGGACGGAATATTTATTACTCCAGCAGTTCGATGCAACACGATTTCCCGGATTTCCACGGCAGCAGCATCTGGATTTTCTAGATTCTCATTATTCAGCTGGCCAGCACCAGCTCCACCCGCTGGCTGATTTGGCCCTTCCGGAACTTCCATTATGACTAGAGAGTTTACAAAAACTTGTACATAGCGGAATATAAAACAAAGTACAAACTGTGACTTAACTGATCTATGATTCAATAAAAAATTCATGAGCGACCAAAACATAAAGCAAATAGATACCTACCACAAATTGGTATAAATACGGTTAAACCGGCCAGCTGTCGGTTCGGTTCGGTCCAGTACCAGCAAAGAGGAAAGCTCCAACGTTTAATAAGTTTAAATTACCTTTACTGGCCTTTATTTTGGCAGCCTACCGACTACCGTGTCGAGGCGATGCGGTCAAGATCAAAGGGATTGGCGGAAGGTCACTTTTTCTATTCCACCTATTTATTAATCGATTTACTACATCAAATTGCCTCTAGATAAGAAAAGATTCGAGATTCCAATATTTCCCCTCTTAGAGTAGTAACATGGTAATTAATTAGTTTTAGAATTTGGAAATCAGAATAAACTGGACAGAAACTACATGACCCTCACCTAGGAAGACGAAATAGCTAGACAGCGACGTTTCTAAAGTACGAACACGAGCGAAAATTGACTATGTCTACCCTTTTCCAGTTCCAGCTTTCGAATGAGAAAATCATTGCCTGCTTATCCGTCCATAAATTGGTATTCACACACGAAGTTTACGACGAGTGAGTTTTCAGACTGCCAGAGGACTAGCTGTGTTAGGCTAATGGAAATTACCATGTAAAAAGGAATGTCGGAAATGTTGAAATGAATTGGATTGAACAAAATGATTGGATCAAAATGGTTTTGTTCATTTTTGAAAACTCAATCCGATTAAAGAATTATTTACCGTAAATCGCTGTATTACTCCCCGACCGGTATTATTCCCCGGTCTAAAAATTTATAAATGTACGAATTATTCCCCCGGGAAGTAATACAGTTGCCGTAAAGAAATACATTACCTACGCCCCCGCCCTCATTAATATTAATGGTATTCCGGAAATTAGACACTTGGAAATTGGACACCAGTAAATTGGACACCAGTAAATTGGACACCAGTAAATTGGACATTCGGTAAATTCGACACTCTCTAAACTCGTTACCGAATGGTCGTTTCATAAACGACTTGAGAACCAAGATTTACGTATACAAAAGCTGCTATTACAGCTTTGCTACTAAATGCAACGTACGCGGACCTGGATACTCGCCTTCTAAACTGAATTGAAAGCTACGGCAGACGGCAAGAACTAATGGTTTGAGTAATTACATGATATTGCCCAATGCATGCCCAAGATTGGGAAAAATAAGAAATCATCAGCGTCCGTTTGATTAAAAATATGTATATTTATAACTGGTACATTGTTCATCGTGTGTTAAATTGTCCTTTTTTGTTCTGTTAACTAGGATATTTACTTTGTTTGTTTTTGCAAATCTCGTTAATATTTGGTTTAACTCGGTATATTCAGTTGCATCGGAAGCAGAATACAATTTAATAATTACTTGCAGCATTGATAACTTTTTTCTTAACTTTAAATTTTCTTATGAAATATAATATTTCATTTGCAATTGTGTCATGCAACATATATTTAAAAAAATAAATACATCAGATATTTTTAAACTAAACTGACCGACTTGCCTGATGAATGGCCGATTCGCAAGACGCCATTCGTGCTGATTCGTGTCGAATTTACCGAATGTCGAATTTACCGAATGTCGAATTTACCGAATGTCGAATTTATCGAGTGTCGAATTTACCGAATGTCGAATTTACTGGTGTCGAATTTACTGGTGTCCAATTTACAAGTAGCGAATTTACCGACAATCAATATTAATCCCCTAAGTTCCCAGTAAAAAGTAACTGACTAGGAATTATTCCCCGCAGTAAAACGGTGACTTACGGTATACCGCTACGGTGTACTTACGGTATATTGCTATTCAGACCAAACAAATGCAGCCTTAATATTTTACCCCCTTAACCTTTAAAGCGATAATTTGTTCAGCAGGCAACCATAGTAACTAATGTTTCACTTATTTATTCTAATATCAGCTGGCTGACAATATCTGATGCTTCAAGTATCACTTGTCTTGTTCCAATCATAATTTACAACGATTCAACGCTTATTTCCATAAATTATAGTCGCTTTCGATTTAATCAATTACCTAATAAATAATTGTATGCATAAATTACAGAAGCTATGCTTTTACTTT
Organism: Dicyrtoma fusca; assembly: GCA_034695205.1. Classification (NCBI taxonomy): domain Eukaryota; kingdom Metazoa; phylum Arthropoda; class Collembola; order Symphypleona; family Dicyrtomidae; genus Dicyrtoma; species Dicyrtoma fusca. Next base: position 11,649 of record JAQFZC010002761.1, read on the forward strand.
TACTACACTGAATTTTGTAACCATCTACCTACGCACGTAGAAAAGGATACATTAAACAAAATTAATACTTTTTTGACTTTACATACACACCGATCACCTACTCTTCTTGAATTGTTCTTGTTTCTCATTCTGAAGCGCAAGTAGCACATTTTTATTCTTGTTGAAATAAATTATTAAGATTTATTTTTAAAAATTACAACCAAATTAAAGTTTCGTGAAACGCTGAAGCTGAAATCCATCGTCTGTAATGTAATGTAGGTGGCTTGAAGTGCGATGCTAAAATGATCAGCTGGCAGCGAGACCAACGTTTTTGATTCATACTCATGATTCGCACGTGGTAGTTGTAATTATAATAATAATAATATTTTTTTTTAGATAATATATTATTACTATCAGTAATATCTATTAATAATAAAAAAAAATCTGTCGTGTTGTGGCGGCGTTCGAGCGCGTTTGCGATTTCAAATAATATATAATAATCTGTAGTAAATTATACTTAATTAAGATATCAACACAAAACACAAATGTAACATAAACTCATTTCATTAATAATAATATAATAAGTATATAATCATCCTTATCATACAAATGTAACCACATATATGTAAATAGCGGCGTATTAACACAGACCTTTCAGTTTTAATAATGGCAACAAAAATAATTTGTTGCTGTACTTACTTACTTAACTAATTCATTTTGGATTTTTGCTTTCTATAGATTTTCACAAATTTGTATATAATTTATTTACAATTTTTCATCTCAGTTTTAATCCAATCTGCAAATTACTGACAAATTAAAAAATATGCCTAAATAATATTTTTCAAATTATTGATCATTTTAACAGACTAACTACATAACTATTTACTAACTACTTAAACATTATAATAAGCATGGAAATTAAATACATAAATACATACTAGGCATGTAGTCTAATGACAATAATATTTATAATAAGGCTAATAACAGTATTTTAAAATAACATTAAATGATTGCATAAACATCATAACAACATAAACATGCATGAACAACAAAGGTACATAATAATTATAATCTGGAAAAAAAACATGCTAGCTATCCAACAACAACATCGAAATTTAAAAATGACAAGTATGTTAACAGTCATAGAACACAAATGTTATAAATTATAAACTGAACAGCGAAAGCAATAATAATAAATTATAAATAGTTTGAATATTTAGAAACATTCAATTACAATCGAATTAAATTAGTAAATGCGATAAATATATATATATATATATATAGGTATTTCTGCGCTTCCGTCAAAAATAGAAAATCAAAACAAAATTGCAAATAATGATTATTGTACTGCGATACAGTGTGTAAATGCAGTTACTCAAAAATTAAAAGTTGAGAGTATAGTTGCACAGTACAGGCGAATAGGAGATGGGAACTTTAGTCGAACTTTCTTTTTATCGTTGCCAAAATGAGTTTTTTTTAAACTATAAGTTTCCGATAGTACGTAGGATTATGCCGTAAGGCTCTTCTACATTATAATTTTGATAATGTAGATGTATACTTTTACTATTATTAATTTCTACATTGTCTACAACACAACACAAATTACGCCAACTGTACTGTAAATCTTCTTATAGAAGCCCAGGCTTCTATTGGAATCTCACATCTCTACACACCTGGCTTCTGGCTTCTAATACAGACTCGGCTAGAGATCTGGCTTCTATTAGAACATTTACGGTACTGGTGTACTTCGACTAACTGTAACTATTTAATTTTACAAGTATTTTTTGTAGTTCTATTTAATTTTTTTAATTATTCATAGATATTTTTTAGATTTAAGATTAACGCAATAGAATTTCTATAATTTGAATAGTGAATAGGTAGTAGTTTATTTTTTTTATTATATTTTATATAATCTATATATGTACTATGTAGGTAGTTTTTATATATAGCGATATCGACATTATGTATATATATAATATTTTCGTTTCTCTTGGATTCTTCATTTATTCACATAACTGCTCAACTGCTCACATACGTTTTGAATTCTTTTATAATTTTTTTTAGTTATTTTTATCTTTCTTCAGTTCGACTTGGATTCTTCAAAATTTCATCAAATGATTTCATCTTTAATATACTTCATGCAAATTTCGAAAATCCCCCTTTAACTTCGTAACACAGTAGTTCTGACCTTAATTTAGATACATTCCTTGTCTCGATGTGCATATTGTGCTGTTCCAAGACGTTTACTTGGGTAACGTTTCAATCAATTTCGATTCTCAAAATGAACGGAAAGGAAATAAATTCAAAACGATTCCAAGAGGAAAGATGAACAAACAACATCAACAACAGCAACACGTTGACTTCTTGAAGGACAGAGAGAGGATTTGTCGATCTTTTCGTAGGTACCTATATTAATTTCTCGCTCAAGTATTTTGAAAGCTAATCACCGTTGTATTTGTCTCTTGACTTATTGACACTTTTTTGACCCCCAATACCGCTAACATTCTTGAAGGGAAAGCCATTCTTTTGCTGTTTCACAGATATTCCTAATCCAAGAATTTCCTTCTCATTTTCACATATTTGCTTTTTCTGACTGCTACCGTGACTGTGACCTCGAAAGCTAGAGCTGGAAGATGTGGAGCTAAAACCGGAAGTTGTTCCACACGAATTCTTGTCATTATCTTTTTCAATGTCCTTCTCAGCTGCCAAGATATCCAGCTGATGTCCTGTGCTACTACTTCTTTCTCCAGCAGCTCCTTCATCGTTACTCGTTGGTTCGAGATGATTGGGCAAATCTCCAAGATCAGGGCTACTGTTGATTAAAGAGGCCGTAATTGCCGTATTTCGATTTCTCTGAAGTACAATGTCAGCGTCAATGCCACTGTCTACAAATGCATTGGAGTTTCCCAGGTCAAGTTCAAGGTCGAACTCAGGGTCAGAGTCAGAGCTCAGTTCTTTAGAATTGAGAATGTCAGTGCCAAGAACGATTAAATTACTTCTTTGAGTTTGTTGAGAAGTCGAAGTTGAAGGTAAAGGGGTGGTTGCGTTCGTAGCAGTAGCCGTACAACTGCTAATTTTATACTTACTCGTCTTCATTTTCGTTCTACGCCTTTCAATCCGTCGGATTTTTCTCAGTCTTTCTGTTTCAATTCTGCGAATAAGTGGAGATAATTTGTATGCTGGTGAATTTCGGATTCTTTCAATCATTGCAAGACTCCCCGTAGCCGGCACTTCTTCCAACTTAGCACCTTCCACCTCTGGGCTGGTCATGGTCATCGTCTTGGTTTTAATCTTTTTAGCATTGCTGTCCTTGTGAGCATCACTGTCGCTGCTACTGCTAGTAGATGACATTGAAGTTGATGGAAATGTCTTTGGAATTAAATTTGGACTCGAACAGGGCTTCGGTCTTGTGGGTTTTAGACGACGCCTTCCATGTCCACTAGAGACGGTGGTGTCAGTATCACTGTCACTACCCGAAGAGTCACTATTGGAGGAGGATGAGGAGGAGGAGGATGACGAAGAGCGGGAGGAAGCTGTGGAGGATGAGGAGGACGATGACCCAGACGTAGACGTGGAAATGTCCCGGGAGTTTACTGGATTTTTATTTTGAATGTTGACATGTCCATATGAATTTCCAGGATTATTTGTTTCACTGTCGGACGTAGAGTCTGAGGTGGAGGTGCTGCTACAACCAGGATGGGGATACCGTCCCTGTGCTTGACAGTGATAGCTACAAATTATTTTTGATCTTTCATGAAATGGAATTGTAGTCCCAATCCCAGCTGAAGTCGACGTTGACGATGCTGACGCGGAAAATGGTAATGTCAGTGGAATTTTTTCATAGCGAAGCCGTTTAAACTTGGAAAATTTCCTCCGTTTGAGAACATCGCGATCTCGTTTCGCCTTGAACGAAGAATTTACTTGCGAGGATTTTAGAAGTTTTGAATTACTTGGTTTTTTATGGCTGCGACAACAACGAAGAAGACTGGGAATTTCACTGTAACTGTTCCGAACTGTAGCTTGACTAGATAATTCTTCCATTTCTAATTCCCTTGTTCTGGCTCTGGCACCTTCACTAGTGGTACTATACGGCTGGCTGTTATTATATAACGTACTGTTATGCATACTACTACTGCCACTACTTCCGGCAGTAGGGGGTTTGTTGTTGTTATTGTGATTACTGTTACTCCCGTTGGAGATGACAGAAAGTCCAATAATAGGAGGAGTTGCACTGTAACTATTAATATTGCTACTATTACTTATATCGATGCCAATCCCAACGTCGCCAACATTTACGACACCCGACGAGCTAGAATTGTTGGACGAAGAAGGTACACACAAAGTCCTATGATCATTTCCAGTGTCAGCTGTTGCGAATTCTGGCTCTGGTTTGTCACTGGATGTTCTCATTTTCTTATTATTACTGCTGCTGGTGCTACTGTGGTTCTGGAATTGGCTTTGAATTTGGTTCTGTACACTGCTATTGGTGTTAGTAGTATTATTAGTGTTGCTGCGGTGACGATGATCACTGTCGTTCTCATTCTCAGAGCTGCTTGTGGAGGATGAGGATGAAGAATATAATTTCCGGCGCTTCCTCGCAGTCTTCTTAAGATTTGTCTCGAGAACCACATGTGCTTTAGCGAGCTGACGAAGGCGATCGTGCTTTTTCGAAATCAAATCTTTGATAATGTTTGCATCAGCGTGGGATATTTGTGACAAGTCCGAATTTAGATTTCCATTTACTTTAAAGTGATCGTCGTCGTCATCCTCCTCGTCGTCAGTGGAGAGTTGGTCCCGTTGTGTGCTCTGACGTGGGTAGTCCGGAACATCATTTGATGAGTAGATGCTACTCTGAGAGAGAATTAGAGCACCCTCTTCGAAGCTAGGCAGGCTATCAGATTCGTTGTTATCGATATCTTCAATCTGAACGTCATTTCCAACTTGTTGTGTAGGGCGCAACAGGTTCTGTGAGTGGTCATCATTCATAGTGACGCTGACCCGTGGTTGCTGCGGATCAATGGAGTCCACTAATGACGGAGCAGACAAGACTGAGTCTTCTGTGCAAGCAGATACAACAATCATTTTATGAGCATGTCAGAATTAAAAGCGTTGTAATTTATTGACGTAATTAATCTGTGCCTATTATTCTTACCATAGTTACTTTCCTCAGAGGACGACGTCTCCGGTGGCGATATAACAGCATAGGAATTTTCAGCAATATTATCGCTGTCGTCAGACCAGCCTTCAATATCACGCTGAACGAGTGCGTCAAAGAATGCCATCATTCGTGGATCTTCTCTCGTAGTCTTCCTCGTATTATCATAAGTGAGAGACATGAACTGTCCAGATCGGGTAACTAAATTTATGTATTCGGTGTGCGAGTAGATACGTCGTTCTTTCTCGTGCGTGTTGAACATCGTTGAGTCTCCAACCTTACGACCAGACGTCATGGAAAATGGGCTCCAGACCTTTAAGTGGGACAAATTTACACGATATGTAAACGGCAGAAATTAGAATACTTATGTTTCGAAGGTTGTAAATTCACAACACGCATCACATTTTCACAGTCACAGAAATAATTACTCATAGTTTGCTTACCTTAATGAGTTTTTCAACTCCAGACGATAAGATGACCGAGTGAGCTGTGTTGTAACGAACTTGATTGACTATGGATCGATGACCTCGTAGAACTAAATGAGCTTCATCCACCCAACCTATAATAAACACATTTAAGGAGTTGGTGTTATAAGTAAATATTAAAATAAATGTAACATCCGTTCTGCTTTAGTCAGCTAAAAGCAAAATACACATAAAACAATTGCTGCGGCGTTCAACATAAATACAGTACACAATGAAAAAAATTATCGTTGGTTTATAGGCACAGCAATTTCCAATTAAGACTAGGTAAGTAACTGTACGATACTGCGAGGATGGAATCTATCTTGAAAAGTGCACCGAAGGCATAAGTATCAATCAATTTTATTCCTCCCAATCCCAAAAGCAATTCATGTACCGCTATATGTAAGAAGTGCGTGCATACCAAGAAAGTAGGTTAAGAAAATAAATTAATACGATCACAATTGCACGAATAGTGTCATATTTATCACATACGATCACTGCCGGCCGGAGGAATCTTCCACATGTACAGATCAAAGTTATCCGACCCTGACAGAACGAACTGATCATTTGTTCCAGCGAAACAACAGCTTTTCATAGTGCAGGAATTGTAATAGCCAGTATGATTGAATTGGAATAAATGAGCTGTTTCTTGGGTTGAATAGAGAACTGGTGGAAGTCGTCTTCGGAGAGCTAGGATTTTAGAGCCGTCACTATTAAAGCGAGCACTCATGCAACACTGATCTGCATTCAGTCCGCCGTAACGCAGCAATGGTCTGGTAAAGAAAATCAATCAATGTAATGAAAATATTAGAATATTTACAGAGTAAATCATTAGATAACTAAAAGTTCACCAACGAGCTCAACGCCTTCGTTAGTACTTAACTACATGCATGTATTTTATTCATAGTTTCAAGGTGTTTCATGTTTAAATTGTACTGACATTTTTGGCTTGCGAACATCCCAGAGTGACACTCCTTCTTTGGAATTCCCACTAACGATCAGCCTTGGCTCGGATGGGTGGAACATAACAGCATGAAATGCGGACTGAACGCTTGCCAGACAGAAAGGATCTACAAAAAAAGATTTATTGACAAAATTCAGACTATCAAGACAAAATACGAAACTACTATTACTAGAAATGTGTAAATAATAAGGAATAAAATCCTAATAAAAAGTACTTTTTCGACGATAATTTCATACTCGAATATAAGTAGGTAACTTTAAAGGCAGCTAAATTATATAGGTACTATACCAGAGCTGGACGGCTCTCGAATATCGTAAATATACAGACGACCATCATCACAAGCACTGGAAAAAATGTTATCGTTCAAAGGATCGATGGAAACTCCATAAACTGGTTGCTCATGAATAAAATAATCCAACGGCGCTCCCCTACAAATTTTAATCAAAAGTAGATACCGAATATTATTTTTGTTTTAAAACAAATTCTTTCCAGCAGTAAGTAGCGTTGATTAGTGATTGTAATTACAAACGTAAACGTACGTCTCAACATCGTGTACTATCACTTGATCATCATTCCCAGCTGAAAATATTTTCCGATTCCCATGATCCATGCCAAGTGCAAAAACATTGCTTCCATGCTCCGCTTGCATGACAACAGGTCCTTCCTTTCCGTGGATAGATTTGTCCACTTGCCAAAGGAGAATACGGCGATCGTCCCCTCCTTCATTACACCATTGGCAAGAATAAACAGTCATCAGTAATTCATGACGTCAGTACAAATAATAATAATGTAATCAAATTAATGAGTACAATTAAAGATTAATTTTGATGACCCTAACTGGCCATTATTTACCCGAAATAAGTAAATCTCCATCGTGAGAGAATTCGATCGCGTTTACACACCCAAAGTGAGCATAGAGATTTTTTCGAAATAAATTCTTGGACTTGACAATACTTCGATCGACCAAAGGCTTCCACCCAGCGGTCGTGTTCAAAGTCTCACGACGAAAAATAAAACCAACGGGATGACCTTCGTTGAGTTTACTCATTTCCAAGAACCTTCAAGAAAGAATCAAAGATTAATTACTCATTTAAACACAGAAGCACAAGAAGAATTAGTGCAATTTTGAAATAAATCAATTTAATAAATGACAACCTTACGTTGATTTCGATGTTTTAGTCAAGGAACTAACACTCTTGAAAAGAGGAGGAGCTGAACTGGCACAGTCATTTTCGTTTGACACTTGTAATTACAATCCTAATTGCTGAAATGTCAAACTTCCCCAGGTTTTGTATTTTCTTGTCTCCGTCGATTGACACTTCTAAATTGAAGCTCCTCGAACTAATAACTTTTCAGGGTGACGACACAGCAGAATTTGTTTTCACAATGCACTCGTCAATGACCTCCCTGCTCTCCCACACTCTGTAATGAAAAAAACAAATATAGGTACGTCAATTCGATTCAACAACCAAGAACAAATAAGATAATGCATAACTGCACTGAAACTGCCAGTAAACCGAAACTAAACAGCCCCTGACATTACTATTGACCAACCACTAATTATTTAATTATAATTAAGAAAAAAAACCGTTTACTTCCTTAATGTATTCCCTATTATGTAACACCATTGCGTTTACGTAACACAACATCTGCAATTACTTTGATCGCCAACCATTTCCTTTTACTTCAAAATCACGTCAAATCACACCCAGAGGACACAAGAAGCAATAGAATCGATAGTACCTAGTAACCTAATAAATACCTAGTACGTTACGTGCAGAATTACTCTCTCTCTCTTAATAAAACAAACACATATGAATGACGAAATGACGACTGAGAATGACACAGTGATCAGTGATGATTCACGTACTCAGATTCGAAAATCGGATCCAGATCCAGACGAGTTCACTGATCACTACTGATCAGAGACATCAGACCAGCCGTCATTCTTCAAATTCAAATGTTCCAGACACTCACTTTCCTATCCCGTAGCTTCCTCCTTTGCCTACAAGCTATCTTATCTTTCAAAATTTCTATTTCAAGACTTGAAGGTAATTTATTACCTAAAGACGATGCAGTTACCCGTTACCCTCCCATCCCACTACCACTACCTCACTCTCTCTCTCTCTCTCTCGGGTCTGCTCACTGCTCCTACTCAAACTCGTAATTATGTCAAACTCTTTCCATCAAAATGAAAAACCTGAAAAACACAGATCGAAATACAGAGCTAGTAAAATAAATAAAAAAACAGATCATTCCCAGACTGAAAAACAAAATGCATACAAACAACAAATAAATCAACTTTCCTGACAATCGAAATCGGAGCAAAATCAGCTGTTGAAATCAGCTAGTTCTTCCGTGCCTATGCAGTACCTCCAAAACTAAGTTAATTATCCCCAGACTAGTTGACAGACAACAATCGACAATCATACAGTCAAGTCAAGTACAAGTGACAAGTAGGTAAGTCGCTAGTAAAAATAAAAAATACAATTTATTACCAAATGTATACCTCCGTCAAAATTAAAATAAAATCAGACAAACTTATACTTACAACTTACACAAATGACATATATGACTATGACATGCCAAACTTATCAAGAATGATCAAGGCTGTCAGTCAGCTGTAGCCTGTAGTTGGTAGGCAGTGCAGAGGTCCTACATCCTACAAAACTCCTATAATTACTAAATCCACTCAAAGTCAAAAGTTGACAGTCCTTACTCCAAATTCGAAAATCCTCTACTCCAATCAGTCCAGTATTATACAAGTTACATAAGTACACAGAAAATCCAAAATCAATAAAAATTAAAATCAATGCAAAATGGTCAATTATTATGATTATTTAGTCGTTCGAGATTTTGCACTTGTACAGTCAGTCTTCATTCACTGCCCTACATAAAAATAAAGCCCGAGTTCTGCCCGAAAGAAAGAAACCCCAAGTCCGAAAGTAAGTAGTCCATACAGTCCATAAAAATAACACAAAAAAACATAGCCAGTAGCCAGTAAAGCCAACCAACTGAAACGGAAACCGAAGGACGAACTAAATTAGGAACTTGGCTAGAGTAAGGGAGTGGTAGAATGGGTTAAATCTCCATATGGCCACACACACAAGGCCACACCGTAGGGCCACACGAGGGCCACAGCATTGTTGCCAGATGTATTTTAGGGCCACACTGCAGGGCCACACGTGTGATGGCCACACTGCAGGGCCACACGTGTAATGGCCACACTGCAGGGCCACAC
>JAQFZC010002762.1:0-21450 GCA_034695205.1 Dicyrtoma fusca
TTTTGTTGAAAATGAAAGACATTAAGGCTGTTAATAGTTGCATCATTCAACTTTCATATTTCGTGTTCAGGTTTACCTACAAAAAAATTAAAACGGACGCCTGTTCTTTTTACCCCCAGCTCCCTTATACCTATGTAGGTACCTACGTCTGTTTATATGTTGAGGAAGTAAGACATCTGTGCGATTCTAGTATTGGTTCCAGTATGCTTGTAACAGAGAGTTAAATATTAATTCGGTAATAAAATTATTACGTTTATTTCATGCATTTTGAACAATCAGTTCCAAACTCATTGTGAAGGTTCGAGTGTTATGACTTATTGAGTCACAATAGCCGTAACGATGATAGTAACGCAGAAGCGCTTCGAGCACATGAACCTTCTGCATTATTTTTGCTAGGCGTAAATAATCTTGTAAATGCGCTCTTAAGAAGCAAAAGGCGATAGCAGTATTAAGGTTTAGGATTTAAAAGATTTGTCAGTTTATCTTTACCCATGACAAATCCAAATATAGTACAGGCAGCAGTTTATAATTACCTATATGCTACATACATACGTAACTGATAAAAAAAAATATGGTATGTAGTATCGACTTGTCGACAACTATAAAAGACATTTGGTTGTACTATAGCAGCTAGCCATGCAAACAAAAAGAATTCTGTATTGGTTCGTATGGTCAGTGAATGTCCTTGCAACCGTGTAATACAATGTTTTTGAGTATTGAATAGGGATTTGATATCTTACACCTCAATATGACACCTCGTGGCGTTGAATATTACATATGCGATTCCATTACAATAATCCCCTCAGACAGCACAAGGGTTTAAAAGGGTGACAATAAAACTCTAACCTTACCTTACTTTAGTAAGCGTAACAATGAATTAGTTTACGTTTGCATTTTGAAAGGCGAGGATATAATATACGTAAGTATCGAGTGGACAGTAAAAGTTCCTTAGTTAATATGTATCGATTGAATTCATAAGGTAATATCTAACTGTCTTTTCAGACAGACACCTTGAATTGTGTTAATTTTTGTGTTGGGACTCTAAAAGTGTTACAGTGCGATTGGGGTTCAAGATTTCTAATATATTTTGCTGAAATATGCATACCTGCGAAGATGGTGTTTGAATTTTGTTTTGAAAAAGCTACTTGGTGATTCAGAAATAGTCGCGAGGTCAAGACAGTCAGGGAGTTGTATAGCACCTGAGAAGAATTGAGAGACACATGGCTTTGTTTTGTACTACATAACTGCAACATTGAAAGCAGATGACCCAGTATTTAAGTAGAAATAAGTGTACGGGGCCTCTATCTGTATTCCCGTGGATTGCTGGAAAAAGGTACGAGCTCTTACTTTCCAGCTCAGTCCTTGAGCACTGGTATTTTAAGGTCTGAAAACTTGGATCCATCTCTGACCAAAGAAATGTACATATGCGACTTGTGATAGTAAAAGTTTCCAACTTGCTACAGATTCAGGATGAGTTCCAAGGCTACATTGATACATTTATAAATACGATAATAAAAGTGCCGGCGTCTGTAGACTTTAGGCTACAAATTTTATTGATAGATTGAACTACCTATATAGCTACCAGTAGTAGTGCAGTGCCAGCAGGGACTGAAACTTGCAAAAATAAATATTAAATAACTAATTAGAATTTGTGTTATGTCTGGAGGTCTGGGCACCAAACATCAACAATGTATTGGGGGCACCCTTTTATTTTTTCGTTCCATAGATATTATCTACATTGTATTGGTGGATTTGACAAGCAGAATATGAGAATTACTAAAAAAAATTCTTGCTCATCAGTCAGCAATAGCCCTCATCTTGTACACAGAGCTATTATTCCCGTAATTACCGTTCGTGATAGAGTCGCACTGTGACGTGATGAGCATGAAATGGGCATCTCTACATGTAGGTAATTAGATACATATCTGCTGATATTACTGATGACTTTCTACGAAAACTTGTGGCTTGCTGTCGACAAAGTTCAAGCGGATTTGTTCATTGTATTTTGAATGGCTATGGCTTGGGTGTAAAGGGCTTTTGTTGCCTTTTCAAATTAGTCAATTGCAGTTTTTATGGCTGCAATTCTAATTCTAATGGCGAGATGTTGTTAGGTTTTCTAGACCAACTCTCAGTTCTAAATCACCAAAGTTAGCTCGAAGCTTAGAATTGTAGCTCGTTGAGGTTTTTATACTTTTCAAGTAATAATTACAGAGTGTGAGAAGCGGATACTAAGAATCTTGCATTTGTGAGTTTATTGCAATAAAAAAAATATTAGAATTGTCAAGAAAGGAAAACTCAAGAAAACTTTTGCACCACTTAAATGCATAGAATTGAGAAAAAAAAGAAATATTTGGCTGCATTCTGCAGTACTCGCCATCGCGCATCGGCGAACTTAAAAAGTCTCTTGTGACTCTGTATGGGAATTGGGTGTAAAAAAAACAGAAAGAAAAGATTCTATTAATTTACCACGTGTATGTGTAAATATACCTTTGTCTCACAACACATAAATGTGAAGCCTTGCGGAACAGATGCTTTTTATTGAGGACATAATGCGACAATTTTTTTCGACTTGATTTTGTAAATGAAGATACCAGCTCGTTAACTGTTAACTGTGACACATTCAGAGCTCTTTATTCCCTTAACTGCTGTTGACATTGTGTTGCTGTCGTCAATCGTTTCACTATTTTTGACAGATATTCTACTTATGACCTGCAAGCTTGGCTTTGCAATCGGTTTCCGGTGCACTGACTATACTCCAGTAGTCTTTGAATGTATTTATGCAGCTTCCTATAATTAAGGGTTAAAAAAAGACTTAAAATATAAATAAAAAATGACATAAAATTCTATCGAAATTTCTTGTGTGCAAAATGCTACGCGAACAGCACAACATGTATAAAAAGTGACGTTTGTAGCGCATGCTAAAGATTAATAATTGAGCTAAGGAACATTTAGTTTTTTGTTTTTGAAATCCATGGTTCTCTTGATCACGCTTTACATTTCGTTCCGTGGAATTAAAATAATCATGAAGTTTAACTGCACTCATCGTCAGGGATGAAAATATGCTTAGCTGGGTTAATTTTCCTCACAGTAGCACAATTTTTACGGAGCATGCCATTGGTGGCTCTGTTGAGATATGGGATATCTTTTATTATGGGAAGCATAGCATTGTAGTACTGATAACTAATTTATTAGATAAGCTTTTTTATATGGGACACTTATAACTCAGTAGTGTCCTGCTGAGTCCATGAACGTCCGTGTCTAATTCTTATTCTATTGTAGCCGACCGTTTTCTTTTTAAATTGCAAGTAGGCGTCTAGCTGATTTATTTTTTAAATTTATTATTTTGTAATACGATTGTGCAAGTAGAGTAGACAATTTTGCCAGGATTCAAAGTGTGGGCGTGTCACGTATGCGAGTCGGATATATTTGCCGGTAATTGATTTAGATACCTTTTCACAACATTTGAACTAAACCGTATGTTACCTTTGAATTTGAATAATATTAAAGGTAGCTAGAATACATGGGTATATAAAACCCATACAGCCATACAGTTTACCGTTTCCCCCAGGTTTCCTGCCTGGTTTGGTTATCATTCTATTTAGCTTTGATATTGACGTCATCAAATTATTTTGCTCTTCTATGGACTGAAAAATAAAATAAAATAAAGTTTATTCAAATTTGAAGCTATTGCTCCCGTCCCAAGTGCCCATTTACTTTTGTACACTTGTAGTGTGCTGTAAGTGAAGGATGCTGAATATATTATAGTTTGCAGTACCATGTGAAAGGGTATTGATTTCATTTTTTTTTCCGTCTCTATTTTTTCGACCACAAAGAATGGATATGGCTGGAAATTGTAAAAGGTATCGATTTATCTCACAAGTGATGTGTATTAGGGACGAGCGTGTCTACATTTTCTCCAAAAACTTTAAGCGGCCTATACACATATAGTGAGTCTGAGTGTGTCGGGGTTTCAGGTCAGGTAAAGCTTTTCAAATACATAGGTAATGTATATTGTGTAATGTATGGCAATCTAAAATTGAGGCTATCGAATCATCCAAGAATCCAAGTTATTTTTTTTATAAACTGCAACGCAGCCAGCCAGGCAGCAGCAGCAATTCTACCCACGTATGCTAAAGCATTTGGGATGCATTAAAATAATAGCCCTTGTTATTTCCATGCCTCAGTACATTTGTTGTGACAATCTATTATAGAAGCTAAATTCCAACTCTCATATCGTAGGGACGAGATGAGAGAGGGATCGTAAATTATGCCCTGTCACAAAACTTACCTAATTGTTCCTTTAGGAGACGTATGTACGTCCATAATAATGCATTGTTTCCAAATTATTTTCCTATTAGAGTTGAACTAACTAGTAAAATCGAACACTTGCAGCAAAATCAAACTGGTGTGCTCTTATAGTGCTTATTATGATTTATTATGAGGCTATTTCTACACGGTGCGGTGGTGTGCTTGGAACTTCCTGACCTTTGTTAAATAATATTTCATGGCGATTTTGGAAAGTGAATGGAATTGCAGTTGTGAACTGCTTACCTCTGTTCTCTGGTCGAATCACTACCTAAAATTATGAAGTAGGTAGGTATGTATCACACAACTCGACACTCTTTGTTTCATTGGGGAATTGTCAAAGATAATCAGTTGAGAAATAGTTTTAAAAATCCTTTTTATTCACTCTTTATAATATACATGTTTCAAATTCTTGTCAAGAATTGTATACATTATGCTGGTAGTTATTCGAGATAGTTGAGCATCTGGAGCTACCAAAAAGGATCCGTTGTAGATTACGTTTATTTATTGGTAATTTATTCGACAAAATAAATACAAAACAAAATATCTTTTTGTCGCTACTGAAGGTCGTTGCTACCTACAGCTATGTATGTACCTATGCACTTGTATGCTGTAGTATCTCTTTCTTATTCGTAGCAAAGTTCTGTGCTACATATATTGTTCATTCTTGGTCTATCTAGACAGAGATGGAGACAGCCTGTTACATCCCATATAGTTTCAGGAAGGTATGGGAATGGGAATAGCGACTGCAGATAGTAATTGTCGCTCGCCAAGTCCTACTAGTATGTCTTCTCCCTGAAGCTTTTAAATTCATTCGGCAAAAAATTGGATAAAAGTTCCCTCTCACTCTCACTTATGAAATTCAAATTCGTCTCATTTTCTTCTCCTTTCCACTGAAACTAAAGAGGGCAAAAGGAAGTGAGGGAAAGCATTCCCATTGCCCATACATACCTTTTTTCTCTCCTATCTCCTTTTTACACGAGAACAATCTTTTGTCTGTCTCGAGAGACTTTTCCAAAGAATAGTTTTACATTTACAGGATTTTTCATAGAAATAGTTTGTCGTTTTTTTCATAAGCATCATTTGGTTTTTAGATTTTGTCCTCGTGTCATTATTATTGAGCACTGTTGCTGTTTTTAACTTTTTAAATATCTTTGGATTACAAAGACAGGCAAAGAGGACACGGAGCAGATGCAGCACTGTTAAAAAGAAAAAAGTTTTCCTTTCCTTCCCAGTTCTGGATGTGTTGTTGTTGGTAGAAATAAGGTTCGGTGGGAGTTGAGGAGCCCAGTAGTAGGTGAAAGTAAGTAGCCGATCTCCGCTAGAATGGTTCGCACAATACACGCATTTACCCACTATATCTATTCGATAACGTGGACATTATCCTTTTACTCGGTGGGCTCGTTTTGACCCCTGTCTGTATGCAGTGAGATGGCACTGGCACAACGTAACGGGGAAAAAATGGGAATCAAAATGCAAACAGGCATCGTCGGCTATGACCTTTTATATAGGGACATACAAAAATATAACTTGATTGGCTTCTGACACGACCGAACATTACATACATACAAACCAACGTCCTTGTAGGCAGCAGGGTCGTATATTAGATTACAGCCGACATTTTACGTCTACGACATGCGAAAGCCCCTCTGTGTCCGTCAGGTTTTGTGTACATTCATGAATTGAAATCCGATTGCAGCTCCTAATAACCTGCTCGGATATTTAGAACCATGTAATGCATCTTGCCCAAGAAGCACAGCCCTGACGTCGACTAGCATTATAAAATCAGGTGTAATTCAGTTGTAGTTTAGTTGTGAAGCAGGGCTATACATATGTGTATGAATTTTTGACTTTATATAAGTGGAAGCTAGAGCTGAGCTCTGCTGTGTACATTTCTTGCGTCGTATGCAATCTGAGGGAAGTTTTCCGTTGTGATGATGTACATACGTGTATACCTGGGTACACGGGACGTCCTAAAAATATCCAAGTAGCCCACAAATCGTTCTTTTGCGAGGAAGGGTGCCCATGCTGAGTGGATATCCTGGTGACTTTGTGGTGTGAGCAAATAATATATTGCAACTCTAAGACTTTTTTCCTCAAAATTGACGGGGGAAAATGCCCGCGTGTAAACAGTCAAGTGTGTCAGGATCAGGAAGTGGCCACCACTCCTGCCATACTATTTCCTCCAAGTGATAATCTCTCTCCTCTGGCTCTGCACCTCAAGTATTTTAAAGGAGAAATGTGGATAGGAACGTGCAAGTGGGGAGCTAAAGACCATTCCTATTCCTTCGCGTGTGCATCTCTGTTTTCTGTTTACACCTCGAAAGTCACGGTCTAGAGTTCATAGCATTATAGTTCATAGTGTCCGTGTAGACTTCCCTCCTCCTTCAGTTCACACAGTTCTCATCATTTTTGTCTTTTCATGGTCTATTTTCAGTGTGTTCTTCGCCACACGACAATCTACCCTTCACAGAGACCCAGGCTACTCTCTGGACTTGATCTGGGAAGAATAAAGGAGATCAACTGTAATCACCCGCAGCAATTTCCTTTCAATACGGTTGTGAATACTGTACAATAAAGACTAAAATTAAACTTGGTCCAAACACCGAAGGCGATCCAAACGAACGGAAGAGTAATAAAAAAAAAGACGGGCGAATTTTTGTAGGAACGGTGCGTTAGTTTGGAGTGAACTCTCCTTTCCCCAAGTCCCAAGATGTCAGATTCAGAAGGAGATGATGACGTATGTTTCATTTTCATTTAATATTTAGTTCATTGTTTCCTTTCGGCTTCAATTTTTTATTTCCCCTTGTTAAGGGAAAGTTATTCAGCGGGCTTACAGGGATAATAGGGATGTGATTATATTTTTATTTGATTCTCCTTTTTATTTTACATTTAGTCCTTCCACGATGCCATGGAGTATCTGCCCAAGTAAGTTTCCTTTTATTTTTTTATTACAAGCTATTCTGTATATCAACACTATTATTTATTTATTTGCTTCGATAATTAATACAGCATGTGCATTCTGTCTACAATATCTTTTAGTTAAAACAAGGTAAGATACTTAGGAAGTGGCGAGTGCACTTTTCTTCTCACAATGGGATGTAATGCTACATATATGATGCAGCTTTTACGGCTTTTTTAAGGATGTGTTTCCATTTTAGTACGACGTGACTGACGTGCAGTCAGCTTTTCATCTACCCAGTGCAGTTTAGATCAAAAGCAAAGAAGCCAAGTGCATATGTGAGCGAGAGCCAGGGCTATCATAGTTAAAGTTTAACCGAGAGAGAGAGAGAGAGAGAGAAAGAGAGAGAGTTACAGGATGGAGGATAAAGTAATCCGTAAGCATATAAGGTAAAGTTTTGAGATTGGTAGTTGAGAGTAGACCAGTGGAATGTTTACACACATTCACCGTCCTTTTCTCTTTAGGCTTCCTTGCACAGAAGCGCTGTAGCTAACAACCAAATCTTTAATGCATGGGATTTATCTGTGTATAAGGTAGGCCGTAAATTTTGTTGGAACACTTTGAAACATTTTATATGGAAAGAATACGTGGAGGAAAAATACATTCGCTCAAGTTTATAGTAGCCGCGTTGAGGAAAGTGCACACTTGTAATCACATTTAATTGATCAGTAGCAGCATTAACTAGTTTCTTATGTTAAAAAAATGCTCATCGGCAGGAAATCTAACTCTAGAATTTGTATAGGGACTAGTATGATACTGTCTAAGTGCAGATTGCAGATAGTTTTGTAGGCCTACATATACATAGGCATGATACCCACGCATTGGGCTGACGGGAAAGAAAGCTGTATAAGGAAGCATTATTTTTTTGACAAGAAATTAAGATGTAACATTTTGTGATTCTGATTTAGAGCGGAGCGAATGGATTTGGCAACTGGGATTGATGAGGCAAAAATAGCAATGAATCTGTTCATGAACAATCGGTTTGAAGAGGCCAGAGCACTTATGAAGCCATGGTGAGCTGGAGGAACTCCGTCATGTTTTTAGATATTTATTTATGTGCGGATTTGATACTTTTTATCATTTAATCTTAGACTATCACTATCATTCCCTCCAATCACGTTTTCCCTTTAATGATCTGTATTTGAAGCTTTTGAAGGGAGCAAAAATCAAAGCTATGCGGTATGCGGCCATTTGGTTAGAGAATGTAATTGAAACAAGTTTTTAAAACAAAAATGTTCCAGAAGGAAAATAATGATGAATAATCGGTGCTACTGACTTGTGGGGGGGGGGCATGATTAACTTATGTAAACATAGTTGTAATTTTTGTTTTATTTTTTTTTGCATAAAGGGCCCGTGAAAGTATGTACCACGCTCTTGGGCACGGAGTATTTATGTTTCTGGAAGCGGTGATGACTTTTGAACCGGTTGGTTTACTCTTTATTTTCCTTTTTATCGTGGCTTTGTAGCATAGCACAGGACTGTGCTATACTGTTCTGTTGGAGTGGAAAAGCGAAATGTGTCTGCTTACTACACTACTTTTACCTACTTTTCATATTTATGTTTCATATGTATGACCCTACGTTCACTTTTTTTTTGTCTATCCAAATAGCAACATATTGAGTCAGCTTGTCAGGCTTTGGAACAGTCAGTAGAAGTTTGTAATAAATTTCGAAAAAAAAGCTCGGTTTACGAGTCCCTTGGGAAAATAGTTCGGAGACCCAACTATGATGTCCATCGTGAAGGTACAGACCAACTTTACCTTCTTAAGCATCCTTTTTATGTACATTCTGTCTCCTGACATATTTCGAATGATAACTGATCGCCCTAATACTAAAATTTGTACCTGTTTTTATTTTTATTTTCCACATTTTCTGTGTCGCACACACAAAAATACGGTGTCTCTACTCCCTATAAAATAATCCGTGTTAATCAGTTCTTTCCGTTTATGAAAATATATAAATATTTATGTAGTTGTAGCTAAATATTTCGACCATTCCGTTAGAATTGTAATAATTATTAGCTTCACACATTGCAGGCTTGGAATGCACTTTAATTCAGCTATTGACAATAAATCATAATCAGTGGCAGGTGTATTGCTGGCTGCTTTTAAAAAAAAAGTCATTTAAGGAAGTAAGGGGAATACAATGCTGTTCAGTTTTTGTGGGTGGGCTACAGTGGTAATTTACGCATGTGTGGAATGTACATATGTAGGTTTAAACAGCTGATTTAGTTCATAAGAGTATGACAGACCGTAGTGTTTTTAAATTGTGGCGAGGATGTCGGAAATATATGAAAATCTAGCTTGGCCATGTTTTGATGCCTATTGTGGTAATTTTGTTTGTGAACAGAGGAAATCCATGCTGAACTGTGTTATGCAGAATGCCTCCTGCTCCGTGCCGTACTTACGTTCGTCGAGGATGAAAATCTCATTAGTTTCGTCAAAGGCGGACTAAAAATGCGCTCCTGCCTCAATGCCTACAAGTAGGGAATCAAAAGGCTTGACATACTTTTTTTTTTTTTACTTCTTCTCCTTCTTGTTGTTTCTTCTACTAATTGCTTTCCTGCCAATCTATTTTCTCTCTGATGGAATGATCTGGGCCACTACTGTCTATGTTATCCTTGTGTGACGGAAGAGTAAATTAACTGAATGAGCGACCTTGTTCTTCCGTCGTTTACTCTTTTCCTTTCCCCCTCCACACACACACACACACACACACAATCCCATACTTGATTCCTTTCCATCCAAACCGATCCCGCTCCATTGCCGCTCCACTCCTAAAACTTTATCTTTTCTCCAGTCCCACTTCATTCCCACACGTACCACTATAATATAAATATGTATTTGTCTCAGAAATAATGTTTCGCACGTCCCTTGTTCCTTACTCGTATTATACAATTCTGGATGTTCCATATGCTCTGATTCTATTTTTCAGGGAGTGTTGGCATATCCTCAAGCACCGAAATTGGGATGATTCAAAGTACAAAAGTCATTTTGAGAGTGGAGTCCGAATGGGTGTCGGAGCCTATAATTTGGTAATTATCTATTTTTGCAAAGTATAGTAATTCGTGTGATCAGTCTCCCAAATTTCAATCTCTTCCCCGTTCCAATTTTTGAACTGACCCTACAAACGCTACCCCTATCGATTTAATATCAGAGGGATCAAAGAAAATTTAATAAATTCAAATCCCATGGGCATTATTGCCTGTCCCATCCCAGCCGATAGGATCCGATCCTTACCCCATTCCATTTCCCAACATACCTACATATTTGTGTAGGTTTGAAAGGGGATGGCTCCTACATAGGTTTAACTTATGAACGGGAGCATAGTGTGTGTCTCTGTATACCTAGGATGTGCATCAAATAACAAAGGAATGAGATTAAAGGATTTTTTTTGTGTGTTTTCATTTTCCTAGATGATATCCATGCTACCAGCCAGAATAATGAAGTTACTAGAATTTATAGGATTTAGTGGGAACCGGGTAAGAATTAAAAGATGTTCAACTTCTAGACTAAAGCATTGTAGCTGTAAATGTGAAAAGTCAATTTATGTACGTCCCGTTTACTTAGCGTTGGAGTACAAAGTAATAGAAAAGTAGTTTTTTTCTCTCTCTTCATGTGAGTGTCTTAGAACTCACATGAGATCTCATTGTCATTGTACCTATATGTATTCAGCCCCAACTAATGGTAAACATTATTTACATATACTTATTGTGTGCTCTATAAATGTTGATGTGCCTTCATTCTTTCATGCGTAAAAATGTGGTAGGAAGACTGCAAGGTAAAACTTAGTGTGTAGTTTTTAATTGTAGACATTTTTCCAAACTAAACACACACACACACACACACAAAATCCTATAAAACTAAGTGTCGTAGTGCCTCACAAAAGTTATCTATAGAACTTTCACTTAGAGTACAAACAAAAAAGCCTTCAGCACCTTTTCAGCCTGCTCATAAAATGTAAAATTCTAAATATTTACACGATAAATTAACTGTGGGAAGCTCCTGCTGTAGTAAGTGCTTGAGACGCTTCAGCTTGATTGAATTAAAATGAAAAAAGGAAAATATATTCATTGTGCACACGCCTCCTTGTTTGCTTTCTATTTCTGTGCTAGTGAGTGCCTTTGCCTAAGAGTGAGACTATGTATGTAATAGTCTATATACATATCCTCTTTTCAGTATGCTCAGTAATTATATTAAATTTTCTTTGGAGTAGTTATATGTAGAGCACGAAAAAAAAAATGTAATTCTTGTTATTTTTGTGGATAGTCACTGCTCATCTTAATTTCTGAAATTGGTATGGGGGCTTGTGTTCAAAAAAAAAAAATTATATGGGCTTATGTTCTATGCACCTCTGTTCACAATTTTACAATTTACGTTGGTGGAGACGAGAGTCCCTTTGTTTTTAGTTCCACGGGCGTCCATTTCCCTTTGTAATCTAACTTCCTCGACAATTTTTTCTTGACAAACTTTTTTTTTTCTCTTCCTCTCCTACTTTTTGATTTAGTTTTGTGAGTAAATATTGTTCTGGCGGCGGTTCTAGAAAGTTTCTTTTTGTTGTGTTTTTATATTTTGTTCCCCCGCCCCCCTCCCCTCTCTCTCTCTGTTCCAGCTTCTATTTCTCGATAATAGTCTTGCACTTGTATGATTTAGTGAACGTGGTGGTGGTATAGGGAGGTTGAATAAATTGGTAAATAATTAAAACTTTTATGAAACAGGAGACAGGGTTGCAGCAGTTGGATATTGGATGTGGGCTCGAGGGCTCCCTCCGTCAAATTTTGTGTGCAATGGTTCTTCTGGGTTTCCATTTGTTCGTCAGCTATGTTCTGGGATATGGAGATGGAAACTTGGACCTTTGTGAAAAAATCCTGAAACAACAAATGGCGGTAGGTATATATATGTATAGATATCCGTAGAGTTTTGGAATAAGTGAGTTAGTTATTGTGTCTAGTCATTTCGTGTAACAATGCAATGTGGCTTGGCCTGATACCCTGCCATGTCATCCGCAGTGGGACGGAGGAATGTGCGGGGCAACTATTTAAAATGTTTGTCATAAAAATATATGATTATTACTATTTTGTATTTAATTGTCTAGCGTTTCCCTGATGGCGTGTGGTACAACTTCTTCCAAGGACGACTTGAGTATGTGAAGGGTCACATTGATGAGTCTATAGAATGGTACACGAAGGCATGGCAGTCACAAAGTGAATGGGTTCAGTTTCATCATTTGTGCTACTGGGAGCTCATGTGGGCTAATTGGTAATTTATTCTTTACTTTGGAAAATGGAACATTTCAGGATTTTTTTTGTTGTTGTTATACTAATGAGTTTTAATGCTTCATTACTGTAAATGCGAGAGGCTCTTTATTCTAGTTTGTCTGTTCTGGTCTCTACATGACAATTACTGCTGGAGAAGTCATTGTGTCTAATCTGTTCCTCTCTCTGTTTGAATTTTTGGTTCTAGTTTCAAACAAAACTGGTGTTCGGCTCGAGATTTTGCGGACTTACTGCTTCATGAGAGTCGGTGGTCCCGTGCAATATATGGCTATCAAAAGGCTTCTTTTATGTGTATGATGTACGACAAACTGGGGAGTGAAGAGAGACAAGAATTATATCAATTATTTAAGTAAGTTTACAACGAATGTAACTAGTTGTATGTAGTGTGTAAAGGGACCGAGTCATAGCATTATTCGAGTAATTAATAATTATTATTGGTTGGTTACAGAGATATTCCAAGTTGGAAGCAGAGGATAGCTGGTAAATCGATTCCAATGGAGAAATTCGCAGTAAAAAAATGTGAGCGGTATTTTGCTCAAGGAAAGCAGTTGATACTTCCAGCCATTGAGCTTCTTTATCTATGGAATGGTTTCAAAGTTCTGGGGAAGAAGCAGGAACTCATCCAACCCCTTCATATTCTTATAGACAAACAAATTAAAATCTTAGAGAAAGAAAAAGACACGGACAAAGGTAATTTTCATTGTCAATTGTCAACCAACAAATTCAGTCTTAATACAAGAACGAAATCATTATGAAGGGTGATAATAATATTTGTTTGTTTTAATTTGTACAGACGTTCATTACACGGACAATCTTTGCCTTCTCTTCTTACTTAAGGGTATGTGCTTAAAATCTATGCAACGTCCAAATTGTGCAGAAGACTCAATGCGTAAAGTGATCTCATGCGAACAGGAACTCGTCACTGATCTTTACCTTCCACCGTATGCGACCTATGAATTGGGAATTATTCAGTGGTCTCAGGGCAAGCGAGACCAAGCTTTGTTGACGCTTGAAAATGCCAAGTACGTCATTTGGAGTAGAAATTGAATTTTCAATATGAGTTCATATCATTCATTCATTTTAGTTCAGTCTTCCATGGGGTCGATTCAACGATGTATGATGGATGGTTTTTCTTTTTTCTTTTCTTTTTTCCCCCACTTCACCCTCCCATAGAAACAACTATAAAGGCTACGCTCTGGAGTCTCGGCTACATTTTCGTATCCATTCCGCCTTGGCCGACTTGAAGAGTCACCGCAAGAATGAATCATCATCTCAGTCCGCCTTTAACAGTCTCAGTGATAATACGATACCCATCTAAATCTGACTTCTGGCTCGCAAGTAAATGATCGCTATCCTCGTCGTTCTTCCTTCCCTACTTCGTACCGACTAACCTAACCTAACCTAACTTTTAGCTAAAACCTTACAATCTATCAATGATTTATTTTCTCGGTGAGAAAACTGGAGAGAGAGAGAGAGGGCTCGTGCACATACTATGTTTACCCAACGATTCTTCTTCTCCTGTCATTACCAGGGAGACATGTGAATTTGCTGCATGATGCTCCTGTAACAAAAATTCTTGGACTTGGTTTATTTTATTTTTTATTGAATTAGTATTCATTATTACTTGTTCCCGATTCCTGGCCCCCTCCTTTGTACGCTCCAAGAAGAAGAAGAAGAAGAAGCACAGTTGTTCAATTAATTGCTGACGACCACGATTTAATGCGAATTGACTATTAATTGAGTACCTGAACAACTCCTGTCTATCACTCTTGGCTTATGACATACTCAGAGTCAAATATTTTGATTCAATTTCATTTTTGATCCTTGTATTGTTCCTAAATACTAGACAATTGCGTACTTATCTATGCAAATATAACTACCTATATATCTGTTGTGTAATATCGAGTCAAATTGATTGGGTGCGGAGAGGCATTTGATCAATTCCAAATATACATATATATACCTCTAATATATACGTTAAAAAATATATATGTAGAGATCATGTTCAATAACTAATCATATATATCATTGCTGACAGCAACTCAGAGAAATTTATATACATAGAGCACAGACTTGTGCACCGAGACATGAAGTGACTCACAATAAATAAATACAGTAATTTATAAACTCGAAAGAATTTGCCAGTCTCGGCCAATCATAACCAGTCTCTTGCTTTCACTTTCTAATTCGATGAAGCACTATGCTACTAATATAGAAATTGTAAACTTTAATTTCCCATTCATTTCGTTCAAAAATCACAACGAAGGAAATTCAGACACATAGATAGGTGCACATGTATACTATGGGCATCATGGCTACGACTAGAATAAATATATGACATGGGCAAGATCTATTACGATAAGAGTTGCAATTACAAGTTCTGGACAAAGACTATACGCCAGTAAGCTGAAACTTCGCAGTGTGCAAAACCAAAATGGCAAAGGTGCAGTGGAATAACACTGACAGAGCATAGTTCGCCATTTCCTGTGGTCGAGTGCGACATGTATGTACTTAACGTTATTGCTATAGGCTTGTAACAATAAAATATATTATAATTATAACAATTATTATTATTTGTGTTAAAACAAACTTTCCCCAGATTGGGGACTTCTGGAGTGCTCGATGATGCTCTTTATATTTTCTCTGGATTTTTGAACGACGCAGTGTGGACAGCTGTTATTGAAGGCGCTGTGATGAGTGTGAAACATATACGTATCATTGTATTTGAACTCGAGTAACTTAAATGGCTCTTGACTGTTTTTCACAACTGAAAATACTCTCTGCTGTCAGAAGGAAATCAGACGATCAGTGGACGACTGACTGCCTTGGTTGTGTACATACATTTGTGAAGTGTATTTCATTCCGTTCAAGTGATAAGTTACACAGTTACAGTGGTTGTTTCGATTCTACAGCCAGTCAGATCGTCTCCATAGTCATTTGTTTCTCTCATCGTCAGCAAAACTTTCTCTCTTTTCACTTAAAAACTCTCATGCTTGAGTCCGCAATGAGCTTTCAGCTCCAAACAAACGTACATAGATACCTAACCAACATACACACATGTATGCACTTTTTTTTTTACAAATCCCCCACTTTCCACCGCCGTCCCTGCGACAGTGTTTTTACCCAAACTCTGCAGCGTTTTCCAGTCGGACAATAAAGGCACAGCACACTGCACTACTGAATCGTGAGAAGTGCATCCAGGGATAAGTTGAAGTAGTCTGTAGTCAAGTTGGTGAAGGACAGTTCAATTTTCTCCTTTTTAAGCAACATTGCTCCAAAAGTTCCAATCACGACACACATTTTTCGATGCTTGCGGATTGTGTACCGTTCCCGTTTTTGTTCCAGTCCCAAAGTTTCATGGTCCCATAGATGGTACAGAGAGAGAGAGAGAGATAGTATTCAGGGCAGAGAGGGATTATTACATAGATAAAAGTTTACCCTCGCACACAACTGAATCTCCTCTCATTTGAATATTGTGACAAGTGAAACTGCTCCGCAACTTCCATGAATGCCCACACACATGCAACCATATTCTTTTATTTTGGGGCCAAAAAAAGTTGTATATTTTTCCAGTGATGACATCCAACTCTCTCCTTTTTCTGTGGTGTATTCTGTACACATCCTATTGTGTTCCGTCCTTCTTCGACGTATGTACATACAGCCACATTTGGACGCCGCTTCTTCTCCAACTGGAGCAAAGAAAGAGATTTTTATAAGGGGCGGCTTTGTGCGAAATTCGTTCCTTTCCCATGTCAAACTTAAATTAGGTACGTAGGTATGTAGGTACTTTACCTTCCGCTGCTGTAAGAGTGAGAAACAAAGTAGACGAGTTTGTAGGCTCGGGAACTCGACCCAACCACTCCGATTCCATTTGATAGGCAATACATAGTTATTTCATCAAGTGTGGGGCAGCATTCAAGTGTGCGTTGGGATGGTGATAGTTGATTTATGAAATCCTCTCCTATAAATTTCATAGTTCTGACCTGTAATATGTCATCTGGAACATGAGAGTTGCTCACTTTTGCATTTACAACCCACAAGTTTTTTTTCTTCGGTCTCCCCACTACTACTCTCTGGAATGGCCGGGGAACGTATTCATTTTGGGTATTTTGGGTAGGCGCATAACTTGGTTTTTGTGGGAGCAGAATGCAATTCCTTATTAAAATAATATATAGATATCTAAGCCAGGACGGAGAAATAAAATGGAAGCTGATTGCCAACTTACTATGCCTATTCATTCGTATTGGAGGGAGCGTCATTAAATCTATGTATGTTTTACAAATTTCCTTAATTAAAGTTCCTTTGTGTCGTCCCACCGCATCTATTATTGTTATTGTGCCTGTGGTAAGTACATAGTACAGGGCCTGCATAAAAAAGGGACACAAAAGCCAACTCACAGACTCAGCTACCTCTATACATAAGCTATGTATGTAATAAATTCGAAGTTTCCAGACCAGTTAAAAAAATTGCTTACAAATGGAAACAGATTTTGTAAGTTTTACTCTTTTTTTGTTCGTAAAACGCAATAATGCTTTGAACTCCATTTTATGTGATTTAAAAAATTCGTTAGTCCAGTTACCGTACTTGATGGTAGGTAAGTACTCCGCATTCATTCGTCAAAAGAAATTCAGAAAAGTCTTTAAAAAAACTACTCCTGCAATAACGAAGGAGACTGGCTTACCATGCCGAGGATCAATAGCGATTAAAAGACATTACAAAACTGGAGGATGAATGAGGACGACTTGAAGAACCAAAAGACCAATAAAGACTGACGACGGAATTATTTTGAGTGTGGTCGTTGTGAGGAAATTTTCAATTTGGAAATAACAACGATTATAGCATATTTACATGTTCCTCCTTGCCTCATCTCTAATTTGGTTACGGCTATGAAGGGAAGACGGGGGAAAAAAAATGTCCACGCCCTGGGATCAACAATAAATCAAGCTCTGATTTTCTGTGTGAGTGCGGCTGAGAGTAGAGCTCTACGCACACATCTTCACGTAAAGTACATATCTATCTGTAGGTACATCTCAACCACCGCGCTGGGCTAGTAAAGCTCATTACTCAAACATGAATTCATTCTTACGGTATGCCTCTAGTTTTGCCACTCATAAAATTCTCTATGAAACTACAGAGGAGAGTGAAGCTCACGTCAAACTAGTTAACATCCACAATTACTTTTCCCTTGACTGCGTTTGCATAAAGAAATAACAAAGCCGAGCTTTCATCATCACCACCAACCACCACATAACCATCTGAGAGACGCGGAGAAGCAGAAGGAGATCCAGCAGCAGGTCTCCGGAGTTATGTGTAGCAGCCAGAGTAGAGAGAGAGAGAGAGATTGTGTGTGTGTAGACTTCCATCTTGTGTTCGGCCAGTTTTTATAGTGTACATCTAAAAACCCTCGCAACCATGTTTTTATTTCCCTTTCATTGTCCATGCATGTATGTTTTATACATTATATTTCTCTACGAGCCATAATGAATAATTTCATGGAGACTTTTCTTCTTTCTCCTTTCCTTTGTTGTACGGGACTTTCCAGTTCCAGCCTCTGTAGGGCTCCCCAAAGACAAGCCAAATTTCACTTCTTGGCTACAGACGCACGGCAGACTGTATGTATGTAGACAGTTAGCTATATGTAGCACTATATAGTCTACCTCGTTCAAATGCGTATACGTTCCACCTGGTAGGTACATAGGTATGTATGTAGTTCATTGATGTATTATCATTTCTATTGCTTCCTCAGAAGGACGGAAAAATAAAACATCTTAATTAGCTCCATAAGTAATCTTGCAATTTCCAGCTTGCAACATAACATTTTATGTCCATGTAAGTAATTGTGTAGTCAAATCGGAGGAGAGGTACAACTACTCATTGTCTACATGTGCGTGCGTGAGGGATTTGGATTTTTTCTTCTTTACAGGCCGTATTATTTTAACTTGCTCATTTTCTTTTCGAACATACACATATCTCAGCCCATTGTCTGTCAATACGTGTGTGTGTGTGTGTGTGTGTGTGTGTGTGCGGAGGGCGGATCAAGAGAGATCTAACCTAAATATATACGACATGAAATATGCAGCCAGCCTTTAAGTTGAATAGTAGAACTGGTAGCAACGGTAATTTCGCAACGAGTGAGAGTACCCTTGTGGCTCAACCAGACTACCGGTACCGGTCCAATTTACCAGCCTTGAAGACGGAACTTCTATGTAGTACATACGGAAGTACACGTCCACGACCGTTCACAACTTACCTACCTATTCTTGTACTGTACAAACAAAAGCTCGGCTTTATGAATTATTACTCAGTTAATTAAATAGGCTTTCACGGACACAAAAATTTCTTAGTGGCTCATAATGGATATTTAAGATTGGGTAAAGATACTGTGTCTGGGAAAGTTGTAAAAATATTAGGTGGATAGAAT
Source organism: Dicyrtoma fusca (assembly GCA_034695205.1). NCBI lineage: Eukaryota > Metazoa > Arthropoda > Collembola > Symphypleona > Dicyrtomidae > Dicyrtoma > Dicyrtoma fusca. The sequence continues at coordinate 18,963 of JAQFZC010002762.1, forward strand.
ACAAAATTAAATCCCAACTTTCTTGTTTTTTCCTCAATATAATGAGTAAAACAATGCTTGATTGCTAACTAGAAAGTAAAAGAGATATATGCGTAGGGAAAGTTTAGATGCCTACTATGCTTGAGTATTTCTTAGATTGTGTATACTGTAAAACCGGTTTCAAATGCATACAGGTTTTTAAATTGAAGGTTTGAAAATTAGCTTTGACCGGTTTGACTTGGAGACAGGTCTCTGCTCTCTGCTTGTGTCAGCCTAGAAATCAGACCCGCTAATGGAGATTGCATGGGGGTCAACCATCATACAGCTGACTGGTATACGTACAACCAACCGTACTTTCTTATGTAGTAGCAGCATCTGAGTTGTACTGGAGAAAGTGCACACAATCCTGCTTGGCGAATGACCCGGTATTCATTCGACCAGGAGTATAGCAAAGTTTTAGTGAAATAAGTTTTATTCTCTTTTGACTACGTCACTAAAAAATAAGTACCTATATGTGTAAGTACTTGGATTAAGGCTCCGTTGACTCAGTAGGTATGCACGTGGAACTTGTGCAGCTCCGTAGATGCATTTTATCGTTTCAAGTGAGTACAAGTTCAAATGTCAAAAGGCCAAATGAAATCAATAGCAACCACCACCGCACCGCAGCAGCATAGATAATTAAAAAGGAGCCAACAAAATATGTAAATTCAAAATTCCTTAGGGAAACTCTCAGTAATACGGTTGAGCTTCCCCGCTAGAAATTGCATTTATGTAGCTCATTTCCAAGAAATATTAAAAAAATGTTATTTAGTTTTATCTTAGATACATGCTCCCTTTTAATTAGCGTGAAAGCCAGGGAAATTACCGCATTTTCTCAAATAGAACCTGGGTCCCTAATACAGCCCGGAGTCCAAGTTTTATTTAGCCCTGGGCCCTGGGCTCTATTTGAGAAAATACGGTACCGAATACTGTCCGTCCTTTGAATTCACCGTACCTGCGTAGTGATAATTATATTATTATGACTAATGTAATTATTCTGAAATCCGAATTCGTATTGACTGAACTCAATCCAGGCAGAAAATCTTGACCTTATCGACAATACGTGTCCCATACATATACATACATACATACTTCCTTACAACATACTGTTTTACACAAGAAATTCAATGTACAAGCCATAAATGCCTATATAGTTAATAAGTGCCTACCTTACTTACCGACGTAAATCGTCTCTCTATCTTACAATGCATGGAACACTACAGCTAAAGTACGGGCATAGTGTGAGGGTGTGCCTATTTAATATTTAAGCGGGCATGCTAATATAATGCTAGTGGCAACATTAAAATTGCTATAGCCGATGTAGAGTGTCAACTGCGTACTGAGCCCATGTTTATATTAAGGAGCCTTCCAAATATTATGCTTACGTCATGCCCCTGAGAGGCTGGAGGTTGGAGTGTGTGTGTTCCCATTATTTGTGGATGCTGGTTAAGCTGTTTACGCCTGCGAGAGAGAACAAAGTACTGCCATGTATGCCATCATACTTCTCAATACGTATACATGACATGCAACTACTATTATTGTCAGATGCGGGGAAAGCCTCTCAACAACTTCTTTACCTTTAGGAGTCTGTAGAGCAGATCTAGTATCCACGGCTTGATACAAGGGACTCTGACGCATGGAATGAATATTCATGACGGGGGTAAAAGTATTGTGTAATAAAAAGTGTTGTGGATCTTGGAGGGGATCTAGCATGAAAAGAGATAGAGATTCCGTTGATTGCAAATATGCACAATCTCCAACTAATTTCCATGTCACACTGTACCTCCACTGCTTGTGTGGACACCCCTACATGCTTTTCACTCAATCTGATTTCATTCTCTTGAATTATTTATTTTAGTTTTGAATGTGGAAAAGTGAAAGGAGTCATTCTCATTGTGTCTACTCTGCCTGGGCGCTTTCCTTTGTGTCATACTGTGTGAGGCCTGTACATGAAGAAGCTGGCTGGCTGGCTGGTGCTTTATTGTTTGCCAACGTGAAAGCCGAAAGCCCAGCTCACACAAAAACTCCGTGAGTCCCTTTCTCATCATACCTGCGTTATCCTTATCGCCGTCTGCGTTCTTGTTTTGTTTTTGTTCCGTGAAACAAGTGTGTAGGTCTGTCACTCACTGGATGGTCATCCGTGGGAGGTCACGGGATTTGAATGAGAGAAGGAGCGAGCAGTCTGGGATCTCTACCATGACCGCACGTAATGAGGAGCGGATTAAAGAGAAGGCGGTTCCAAGAGAGAGAGAGAGACAGAGCCAAGTGACTGTCTACTATATCTACAGGTATACATACCGTCTGTGTAAAAGCAATTTGTCCCAAGTCCAGTCTCAGCTTACTTGCAATGTGTCCCAAGTCCACATAATGATATTTTCCATTTTTGAATTAGCGTTATTTACTAGTTTTAACCGTTTTGAAAAAGTGTTATTTACTAGTTTTGACCGTTTTGAAAAAGTGTTATTTACTA
>JAQFZC010002763.1:0-21450 GCA_034695205.1 Dicyrtoma fusca
GCTCCAGAGACACCCACAGGATACGAACGAACAGGACAGGACAGACGATTATTTTTTATAGAAAACACTTAGTATCTCAACTAGACCGTACTGTATAGCAGATTACAGTTTTTATTAACGGAATTTAAATACCAAGAGAGTTGATACAAGTTACTTACTCAGTTAGCGGCTCAACTATACCTGGAAATACCTCCTAACATGATACATAGTACATAGCTATGTCTAAATTATAATTTATTACAATAATACAACTATTACTAGGTTAACTATGATCATGTTGTATTGTATGTAATATTGTAAAGTGTGTCTGTTCTGAATGCATGACGTTGGACATTTTGACCCTTTTCGACACAATTAGCTCGTTTTCTTTTGCTACATGTTGTGGCAATATCTACTGGTGGAAGCTTACAGTGGCACAAGAGAATTTTTGACATTAAAAAAAAGTTTTTGCCTTTTGAGAGTCCATGGGCTATTGACAGATGGGATCGTGATGTACATACCTACCTAATTACCTAATAATGACAAAGGGTTCTCACTTTGTTTCGTTCTTTTAAATTTATAGATACAAATTCACCGAATGTTGAAATTATTATTAGAAATATATCTTAGAGTTCTTTAAAGCCGTGAAAGGATTTTGCTGTGAATTCGAATGGCTAGAACCGGTGTAGATTGTTCCGTTCAGTCAGTCAGTTAGCCATCCTCGAAATATACGCTTTTTTAAAATCCTTCGACGTGGGTAGTTCCTTCACGTTTTGATTGACGTTACGTTGACAGCTGAGGTAGTAGAAATAAGCACTATTTTTAATTTTGTATCTAGGTGTATGAATACTAATATTATGGCAAACTGAACCAACCAACATTTTTTGATTTCCTGATATTGGATTCTTGATTTCCTAACCCGTTTTTTGACTTGGGTTTAACTGTTCAATTCCGACTTCCGCTTCAGAGAGGCATCTGAAATTCATCCTTTTGAGTTATTGGCTGCATTTTACGCTACGAGGGTTTCAGGAGTTAAAAGTAGAGTGTAGAAATGATTAAGAATTCACATGCATTTTGCTGATTTTGATTTTGATGTAGTATCCTGGGTGGCTGACTCATTTCATTCAAACTGACATACCCGAAGCAACGGTTATGGGACGGGCGGACTTACACACGATACTTGTTAAGTTGAAAAAATTCGTAAACTGCAGTGATATACAATATGTGATGCGTGTAGTAGTAGTTAGAAAGTTAGAAAGTAGGAACGTTCTCCATGCTTATTCATTTTTTGATTTGAATTTTAGCTTGCTGTGAATAATTCATAGAAGTTGTAGAATTAGAATTAGGTTAAATACTACGCGTAGCTATTTCTGCGATTCACTTTTTCCAAACATTCACATCACATCTTCACAAACTTCCAGGAGCACATATTTGTGTGTTTTGTTCGAGAATGTAGATTGTACACCAAAATATCAACATCATAAATTATTTCTGTATACTATCCGTCCTCATCTGCAGAGACAGTCTTTCTTTTCAAATATTTTCTTCCTTTTACTTGAACTGTTTGGTTCGGTCCTGCAAGTTTCTTCACGTTACAACTTGTATGTAGGTAAGCTATTCTTTGTTAACTCATAGTGCTAATTATTTATCAATTCCTTGAACTGAACTCTGGATCGAAATAATTATAAAATAAAACAAAATAAAATAGCTGAACACATGCTCGCACTTTGGAAAAAAGAACAACAAAAAATAGCATCGGAAAAATTCAGCTTGTATTTTGATTTCCCCGCACCAAGTTGCCAAAGTGTCCAAGTTCAAAACACATACATATTTAGGAGTTTAGCACGACCAGACAAAGCCAACAGAAATTCCACTTGTAATTAATTATATATTGAAAATCGAAATCTATTGTGTACTGTATACGGTAATATTTATTTATAAATATTAATAATGAGAAGTTGATGATCACACAGTTGACGCTGTTGTGGAGGTGTTGGTAGAAGTAGAGGTGGATGTTGTGGGCTCAGTGCGCTGATGAATTGACTTGTTCACACATATATAAAAAAAGGGCTATGAAGAACTTGAGGCATTCATTCCAGAAAAGAGAGTCTGAGGGAAGCCAGGGTTGTTACCTAAGGACAAATTGCATTATATGAGAAATTAGGTCATATAACGCTTCTTCCATCGTTTATAAAACATAAAACAGGAATTAATTACACCAGAATATGTCGTGTACTACCTGTATGTATTAATTTAAAAATTATTTATTGCGATGCTTCAGTTGCAAAATGACATGCATTCACATTCTGAAAAAGATCCACTATATTCCCATTTATGCACCACATAACTTTGGGACCCAACGCATAACTCTCTTAAAAAAGTGTAGACCGAGGTTTAGTTAGTTTTGAAAAAGTGTACATTGGAGCTTAGCTTTTCGCATCTGTTTTTATGGTATAAATCCAGGTTTTAAATGCTTAAGTGAAAATCAAAGTTGTTCATGTCTTAAAAAGTGCAATTTGAAGTTGCATTTGTTTCTAAAACAGCAAATCCAGATTCTGCAGCTTTTAAAAATGAAAAAAGGAGTTTTTAATTTTATTTTACGTCAAAAAATTGATTCAAGAACTATTCTACGAAATATGAGGAAATTCTGTGCCGTTTTACAGGCTTCATGAATACGCGTCACTTTGTAATCTATTGAGAGACCGGCACTTTGGTTGTAAGCAGCAACGGATACACGTCATTTTGCATCTGAACCAGCGACTTCAGTGTTAAATATAACAGGTTTCAAATTCTTTTGTACCTGTCGGCGTAGTGGGTTGAGGTGGGACATTTGACGACGAGGAAGAGCCTCCGTGGGTTGCAGATGCAGCGGCGGCAGCTGCTGCAGCAGCATTTTGTCTAGCATGTCGAGGAACTGGTGGTTGCAAATACTCATTCTTTGCAAGGGACAGAACATCTAAGCGATCTTCTTTCCGGTACGCCAAACACAGACGGATTAATTGCTACGATCAGAAACGACACATATATTAAAAATTCACAATACCCAACATGATTTATCCTTATTTTTTTTTGGTTATTAATAGTCAAAAATTAATTTTGGATTCCGCAAACCCCGTTGAACGGCGGAAACAGTGACCTACCTTGGCTTCTGAGGAAACAGTGGGTTTATTTGGGAACTGAACCTCGGTGGCTTTTAAAATGGTGTTTTCTTCCAAAATAGTTGCCTGTGACTGGTTGTGTCCGAATGGCTAAAAAACATCCAGACAATATTACCGTTAAAAATCATTACAACTAAATATGAAATATACCTTTATTGGCGCTGAATATACAAAAATAAACGAACCGAATTTAAAATCACGTAAACGTATAATTAACTACATACAATGCTCTCAACAATTTGCTTTCCGCATGAGAAAATAATTTCAAATTTTTTCTCTCAGGCCACTACTCTCGATTTTTATCATTGAGCATGACTGTTTTTTAGACTGCTTGAGCAGAAATTGAAGACAATAATAATCAAAACTTACCTTTTTCCCATAGAGGCACTGGTAAAAGATTACACCGACGCTCCATACATCAACTTTAGAGGAAATTTTAGGAGGGGTCTTCCCCACAACAAAACACTCGGGTGGTAGATACCTGCAACACAGATTCATTCACAGTTTTAATTTAATTTTTTACATTCCGAACATTACTCCCTTAATCAAATAAAATAAAGAGTGTACAAGATCCAATCCAGATTAATCCTCAATTATTTCAGTACGTACCAATAGGTGCCAGCCCCTTGTGAAGTTAAATCCATCCCGTGCTCTGGACTATAATTATCTTCATCCATGACTTTACTCAGTCCAAAATCCGTGATTTTGATCTCACCACATACATTCCCTTCCGTTAAAAGGATATTACCTGGAAATATTTAAGGTTACAATTAATCAAATACATAAATAAAAATCACATTTACTCCGTAAACAAGTACGACAAGTTAAAGCTTCAAAATTCAAAGAATTTTGGTTAAAAACTCACCAGGTTTAAGATCATAGTGAATGATAGGAGGTTTGATTTCATTAAGGTATTTCAAAGCTGACACAACTTGCATGACTATCGATCTGGCTTCTCTCTCTGGAATCGTCTTATGCTATTTACAAACCAATATAACACTCAAAATCAGGAACCGTAATATTTTTGTAATTTTGAAAAGATTTCCTCGTCGTAAACACGGCATACATACACAACTTTGAAATCAAAAATACCTAAAAAAAATATAATGCAAAACCGATTGTTTTTTAAGATTCAGTATGAAATGTCGTACCTGCTTGAGATAAAAGTCTAGATCGTGACCATCACAGTATTCGAGGACAGTACAAAATGAATTGGCATCGATTTCAAAAACATCATACAACTTCACTACTCTAGGATGGTCCAAGGATTTGTGAATATTGTATTCTCGTAAGGCATGCCTATTAAAGAAAAACACGTTGAACAACAATGAATTAAAAATACATATAAACTGCAGCATATAGATTTAGCATTTGTCTAATAATCGATCTAGACTAATAATTCTGTATTTATGAGATTACAATGCAATGGTAGGTACGCATCATTTCTTTAGCATTTCAAATAATTACATTCGGTAATTTTTCATTTTGCTCTCAACAGTTTTTTTTTCCGCACGAGTAAATATTTTTCAAAATACACTCAGGCCACTACTCTCGATTATTATCATTGAGCACTAATACTTATATATGTAATTGCCTAGGACCGCTTCTCGTTTGCGCAAAAAGCAAATACTACACACAACATTTTCTAAGGTTTCAACACCCGCATTAAAAATGATTCTAGACAGTTAAACATACATTTAATACATTCATGACTTGTGACTTACTTGATATAATTAGCTTTCTTATCATCTTTCCAATCTTTATTTAATTGATGAACCTTGCACGCCACGTAACGTTGCTCTTTTAAATCAAAAGCCTGCAATGAAAACCAACATTAAAATTAGTACCTCCATATAACTAAGCCCAGTTATAAGTTACAAAGTCAACGATTTCATCAACCCGTAATCCCCCCCGTGAACATCCAACTTATTTACAATTCACGATACACTATTTTGGGTTTTTGTATTTAGATAAAACGACCAAACGGCTTTTGCCTTTGCACGAAAACACATTTTTAAAATGGATTTTTTATCAAGCTTTAAGGTTGAAGACACCATAAACAATCGTTAATAGCCCTGGGCTATTAGCGCAACAAAACAATGCTACAATTGTATAATGAAGAGGGGCTAAAAACGGCCATTTATGGTAAGCATTTTTTAATTTTACGTGGGGAGAGGCTACCGGTGAGCTGACGGAACAATTGTTTTAAAAATAAGCTTACAGTTTAATTTAATTAATTAAATACAAAGGAGCCTTAGAACCATTCAAAAAAGTTTACGACAGCTAAGAAAAAAAAGAGGAATGCGTAAACATAATGTAAAAAAAATATGAAATTACGTGTCTTACAAATATGCCGTCATACGATTTGGGTTTTAAGAGCTTTGAAAAAATGAAAAAATAATAATCACGCTTTTAAAAAAGTCTATATATGCGTTTTAAACATATGCAAAACTATATTTAAACTTTTTAAACCATAGTTTTTACGTATTTCGAAAAAGCCATTTCTACGAAACATGGAACAAATGTAGGTACACAAAATGTCGAAATACATTAAAGCTTTTTGAAAGAGCGTAAAACATGGTATTTACACATTTCAAACTAAAGGAAACTCTACAGATAAGAAAAATACCTAAGTCTTCACAAAAGTCTGCAAACATGATATACATGTTTTCTGAAAAATACAAAAATAGATGTAATCGTTTTTGCAAAAATTTTTAACTGTTCAGATTTATCAATTCAAACTCTTTTCTATGACGTCATACTTGAGAGAAGCCTTATTAGGTCATAATATAAAGTAGTATAGCTAAATATTTGGTAGAGAATAAGTGTCGAGGAGGTCCACCTTGTGCACTTCAGAGAATCCTCCTTTGCCCAGAAGCATGAGAAGAAGATATCGTTCATTAAGCACCGTATGGTTATTAAACCTAGATTGATCTTCATTAAGTATTCGCTTCAGCTCCCGAATATGTAGATTCCTTTCTCTCTCCAACTTTTCCATCTCGAGTTGAAGATCAGCGTCCTCTTTCTTCAGTGCATTTTGTCTCAGCTGAAAAGCGAGAGAGAAAAAAAAAAGAAGACACATGAAAAACATGGGACTCATATCATATCATTTGACTGGCTCACCCGAGAACCAAAAGAAGAAACCAGAAACCATTTACCATCAAGTACATAACTTTGTAGGTAGATTATACAAGAAGTCCGTCCACAGAATCTCACCACTACTGCCAGTACTACTAGTCAACGGAGAAAAAAAATCAATACCTTCAAAGGATCAGACAGTTGAGACCCAAACCTTTACTCACACATGCACACATACACACAAACAGAATGGCACAGGAGACTCCGTCTACACACATTCTATTATCTAATTTGTCAAATGGCCTTCCTCCTCACTACCTAACCCACTCTCCTCTCTACAATGAATTCTCTCACTATGTACGACCAGCCCTGCACTCGGCACAACGGAACCAGACCAAGAAGAAGAAGCTCTCCTACAACTACCTACTCACAAATGCTCAGAATCAGAATCAGTCCTTCTCCTTTTGCCCTTCCTGTTTTAAAACCATCGAATCATGGAATCACCCTACCACACCTATTTACTCACAACTATCACCATCTCAAGCCAACACCAGAGCAGAACCCATGACACGAGACAGAAGGAAACCTACCAGATTAGCACTCATCATACACACCTGTGATACGAACTATTTCCGAGATGCTAGAATAAATGCTATATAATCTTCTGCTACCTCTTCAAGCGTACTTTTCACACACACTAATTACGGAGATCAAAAAATTGTAATATTTTGAATGACAAATATTGATGAAATCCTAGAAGTAAGAATTTTTATAAACTGAATTTCTCCCACTAATTCCATGCATGGTAAAATTTCAATAGTTAATATAATAGGTCAGTGTGACTATTTACTCCCTGCCTCTTTTAATTCACAGAATATTCAAAAGCAGTTACAAGTACACTACGAACGTTGTTATTGAGGTAATAATCCAGCATATGTAATTCCCAATTTAAAAAAGTCATAAATCTTGTGGCGAACACCGGAATAATTATTGTAAATACTTCTTCTATACAATGCATGAAGCAGCTATATATATACTACGAACAATATTTAGGTAAGCTGCCCTTGAGATACGACAACACTGTTGAGAACTGTTTACTGCATGCATCATTAATTAACGACAACTAAGTTCGCTAATGTTTCCTACTGATATTCTGAAGAAATATACCTTCTAGAAAATACAGATCAAATCAAACCAGAGCGACACCTAAAATCTCCAACTTTGAATCGTGGACGGACAGAAAAAGAATAATGTTGAAAATCGGATTTCCATAATCCTAATACCCAAATAAATAATAGTATTACATAAATTAATAATGTCTCACCTTGAAGATTTCATCGGATTCATAGTACTCCTGCCAGGTGAGCTCTCGAACACTTTCCGGTTTGACAAAACCATCCGAAGAAGTACCATTGTGAAGAGCACTCGTTGTCCCAGAGTTCGCCGCACCACGCTTCCGGGAAGTTGTTTGACTCTCATTTGCGGGCGGTCTTCTTTTTCCTAGTAATTTACGCTGCCGGTCAATCTCTTCTTTCTCTGTTGAAATCTCTTCTTGCCGCCTAAGATGTCCAACGAAAAAATAAATCACGTTAGCAACACATAAAATAAACTACCCAAACGAATACAAAAAAATATTTCAATGAAAAGCCAGTCTCAACGGCCTCAAAGGTTTTATGGTAGAATTCGATTCCAGAGAAACAGCTATTCCATTAGTTTTAACAAATTTTTGACAACGCGAAATACATGGCGTCATATTTATTCACCTCGTTAATTCCTGAAAAGCATAGCCATCAGTCCAATTCTCTTGAAACGATGCCCCGACCCTCTGGGTCACGAATTGACCCAATTTCAGTCTATTTTGCATGCACTTCTGACGTGCTTCTTTCTTTTCTACCGTGGATTTCTCAGTGAGGAGTTTCTTAACCACCTGAAAAAATGTTTAAAAAACCAACCGTATACATTATACACAGGTAGGTACATTACATGAATAAGTGGTCTACATTCTTATCATGTAGAGTAGGCGTATGGTTACATGTTGCATACATCTAATTCTAAAACAAAAAAATTCCGGTGTACCACATTTATTAATTCAGATTTAACGTTCTAATTTTAGTTTGCCTAATTATAGGAAGAAGAAATGAGAAGAACCTTTCAATTACTTCGTCATTGTCATTGATAGTAAGTTAGAAATAATTGTTAGTATCAACTTGGAACAAAAATCAAAATCACGTTTTACAATTTTACGAGGCGATTACTGAATGCTTTTATCATCTGTCTCTTTGGAAAGCCCGTACAACATAAAAAACGCCTTTCTTAAATTTATATGTAGATCGATAGATGTAAGTAACTGGTAATTCACAGTATAACGAAATATTTGGAAGGCCCTTGAGTTCTACATGTTTCTCAAAACTTTTTGTGCTCTAAATTCCCTAAATTTAATTTTTGTCTTAGGGAAAAAAGAGATGAGATAAATAATATTATGCTTGGACTTACATCGACAAATTTACTAATTTGAGCCTTGTGTTCACTTACATCAATACATTTATTAATGTGAGCTTTTTGTTGTTCGATAACACGGGCTTGAGAGGAGACTTGATGTCGAAGCTCTTCATTGGAACGATTGAGCTCCTCAATGCGAGTATTCCGTGTCTCCACGTCGCTCGTGGCTTGAGCTTCATTTTCTGCCAGTCTCACTCCAGTCAGTTCCGTTTGAACAGCTTTTGTCGTCAAACTATTCAAACCAGTCGAGAGACCGGACGGGCCGGTCAATCCCCCTCCACTGCTTAACCCCCCCTGAGTCACTACACCAATCCCTCCGGAGCCACCCGGAGTTCCAACCGAACTACTTCCCCCCGTCGTCAAAGAAATTGAATTTACACTAACAATACTTCCACTGTTGCTACTCGAACTGGCCACGACATTCCCACTGTTACTTCCACCACCCCCAACACTGCTGCCAGTCCCAGTCCCCACACTCACGCTCACACTTCCAACACTACCACTAACCACACCGCCGCCCCCTCGATCCGATCCTCGAGGAGGGTGCATTAAATTTAAACTTGCATTAAAATCCGGTGTATTCTGAGCTATTGTGGTCGTCGTCGAAGTCACAGCACTACTTGAGGAACCAACAACGATATTTTGAGGACTAGCGGGAAACTGAAAGCAATACAAGAATTCAATTAGTCATTTGCAATTTTTTAAACAGCATTTCGTAGACAGCATCCCAGCAGACCCTTTAAAATTATTTGTTTATACGAAATAATATTTGTTAGTTACTCAAAACAATTCTCCTCTCTACAATCATGAAAAAAATACTGACATGAGCAATAGTAAGGATAAGTAACAGCACTGCACTGTAATTAGAATTAGTATATAAATTGGTAATTTCGGTAATGCCCTCAAATTTTTTTTTCCGCACAGACAGAAAATCTTTTAAAAAGTATTCTCTTGCACTCAGGCCACTACTCTCGATTATAATCATCGGGCATTACCTAAACTACATAACCATCGTAAAATATCAATTTATGACTAAATTACAATCTCCACAAAACTGAATGTAATTAGAAAAATGATTGTGGTATTTTAATGAAACTCACAGTGGGTTTTATAGACTGATGAGGTGAGGGACTCTTGGCTCCACTATGACGATTAGGACTCCCTCCAGTTAGTTTCGCTGTAAAATAGTCGTTAATCTTTTTGCTATTCTTGGCGGAGACGGCGGAAGGGTTACCCCCGCCGCTGCCCCCACTATTTCCCCCGCCGGACCCGGAGCCATCGTCCGCTTTCCGCTTATTTCGCTTCCTCTCCACAGGTACGCTTTTAGCTATTATCTTCTCCGGAGTATCTACTTCTTTATCACTATGCGAAGAGCCTGAAAAAATAAACAACAAAATTCCAAAAATTAAAAAGACCATCCATCATTAATCATCATTTATTCTTGACTTTGCTTATAGGTTTTTTTCAAAATGTTAAAACCATTATTTGCACTTTTTAAAAGTGCGAACCATCACATTTCAATTAAAAAAAATAGTATTTTTTCCATCCTACGTATATTTGATTGCACAAATTTAATTGTATAATTTCTATTCAATTCAAACTCACAACAGCAAGGTATCTACATACCTAGGTATATACAGTATACGACAAAATATTTTTATAAATATCAGTATCAGTACATGGCAGACATTTTAAATATCGATGCATTGTAGGAATTATTATAGTATTCAATTTAATTACTGATTAATGATTACCATATCGGGTGGGATTGCCTCTGTACGTGTACTCTGGCGGAATGAACATAACAGCATTAGCTACACCAAGCATACCTCCTGGTTACTTCTTAAACCAACTTATGAATCACATACAAACTAAATATAGGTAAACAGAAGCCCCTTTGCAGTTCGGAATGAAACTATACAACTATTTCAAAAACACTCGTATCTCAATTTCAATCAAGTTGAATCAAACACAAAATACCAACATTTGTATTTACTAATTTACTACGAACACTTTAATTTTTTGAATTCAATAATGTACTACAATAAAACTATTATATTTAGTTTTCAGAACCAAATTAAATCTGCAATTTTAAGGAGCACCAGAGCCTAGCCTAGCCTAGCTCTTAGTTTACTGAATACAAAAAAAAACTTAGATAACACTTTGCTAGCCCAAGCACAAAAATATGGACTCACTCTCAGTATTGTATTGAAATCTTCATACATAAATATCATACAATCATAATCAACAAAATATAGATACCCATACTGAAGGGGAAAACTACTCAGATATTACTGATACCCTCAACATTCCAGTGAAGCAGCAGTTCTAAAAACTACATCATAGAAATATATAAAGCTATGCTCAGCATATTAGAGCAAATCGCAAAAGTATTAATTTATTTGGTAGGTATGCAAGTTGCGGAGTAAAATAGAGTAAAAATGGAGCTGGGACACACAATACATTCTCTACATGTCTCACTATGCACTCGACCAGTTCAAGACAAGTTCAAATATTTTTCACAAAGCATTCGCTGCTCAGCTGGTGGCTTCGTCATCGTCATCGTCAACGTCAACGCATCGGCCCAATATCCTCAATCGCCTGGATTTTAACCTTTTCGAAACGGCACTATATTGATTTTTCACCTTTCTCAAAATAGTTATTTCTAGTTTTGGTCTTTTTGATAGTTTTAATTTGTAGTTTTAATCGTTTTTAAAATGTTGAATTCTAGTTTTGATCTTTTTGAAAGTGTTAATTTCTACTTTTACACACTTTTGAAAATCTCGGATTCTAGTTTTGATCTTTTTGAAAGTGTTAATTTCTACTTTTACACTCTTTTGAAAATCTCGGATTCTAGTTTTGGTCTTTTCGAAAGTTTTAATTTGTAGTTTTAATCGTTTTTAAAATGTTGAATTCTAGTTTTGATCTTTTTGAAAGTGTTAATTTCTACTTGTACACTCTTTTGAAAATCTTGGATTCTAGTTTTGATCTTTTTAAAAATATTAATTCTTAGTTTTTGCACTCTTTAAAAATCTTGCACTCTAGTTTTGAACATTTTGAAAATGTTCATTTCTAGTTTTACACTGTTTTGAAAATCTGAAATTCTAATATTGATCATTTTGAAAATAATATTTCTAGTTTTTAGCTTTTTTGAAAGCTAAGTATTAAACACATCACGATGTTTATGGTTTGCCAGTTCCGAATAGGTTAATAGCAAGTAGAAGTTTAGTAATACATGCCTACCTTAGTACAGTAAAATAATAATGTATAGAAATGTGAGTTATTATTATTATTTAGTGGTGGTTCAAGTGCCCAGAGAAGTAGCAGCTCCACTACACATCACTAATATACCCATAATCTGGAGCTACATTAACATTATTAGGATTTGCTTCCTTGTATCAAGTTACCTAACTATGCACTTGCCTAACCCAAGTTAGAATTAGACTATCATACAGTAATAATTAGCCAGTCAAAGCAGCACGTAGGTGTACTTTTGTGCAATACATGATACAAATAGAGAGAGACGTGTCCTCAACACCAACACTTCGCATCATCATCATCATCATCAGAGTATCGATATCAATGTCTCACAGCATACCCACCTAATACCATTAGCCTACACAAGTATCTAGTTCATAAATACATAAATGGCCTTTCGAATCCTTTTATGACAATAACATCATAGAAAGGAATTTTTCAAAATGTGTAAACAGAAATAGTTTGCTATTTTTAGGGGAAGGGCAATTAATAGGAATGCCCCTTGTTCTAAGGTATTTTTGAAAATTATAAAAATATCAAATATGGAGACTGTTTAAAACGTTAAGATCATGTATCCACACTTTTTTCAAAAAGTAAATTAAAAATATTTTACATGCTCTTTGGAAACCGCTACATCATGACTTTGCTCTTTTTTAAACTTTTATTTTAATGGTTTGGTAGCTTTTTGAAATATACATAGGTATCTACATTTAATACCATATTTTTTAAAAGGGGTAAACATCAGGTTTTGATGATTTTAAAAACGTTCGAAATTCACTTTATCCTACCCTATTCTCGAAGGTGCACACCATATTTGCTATTTTCCTGAAAACATCAAAATAGCATGTTTGGACACTTTTTCAAACCATAAATATCACATTTTGCTTCTTCTTTTTTTTGTTGCTGAAAACGCTAACTTAATATTGTTCAGCTAACTTAATATTGTAGACTTTTTTTAAATGCTGATTTAATGTTTCCAGGCCTTTTTTAAAAAGTAAAAGTTTTATTTTGCTCCTTTTGAAATAAACCGACAATAGAGCCAATTATATTTTTGTGGCGTTTACATTAAACTTGAAAGTGATCTAGGTATAAATAAAATATATATTTATATCTGTAATTTTATATACTACTGAATACAGACTGTCACTATATGACTGTTTGGAACTGGATCATCCACTGGCACTAGCTCAAGCCTAAACAGAAACTTCCTCAAGGTCAATGTCACAATCACAAGGAGAAAGATAGCCAAAGAACCCAGAGACTAGCATTTGATGTAATTATTAGAAAATTACTTATCCCTAGTTACTACATCTGTACCAACCTACCTAGGTACGTTACATCTACATTAGAAACTAGTCGGAATTCAAGTAAAAAAAAAAATCCAGTCACAAAATTAAAGAACATTCTGACTTGCTGCAGTTGACGGCTACGTCATCTGTGCAGACGTGATTTTAAAACAAAGATAAATAGTTAAATGAGTACTCGTCGTAGTTGTCAAGTCAATAGGATGCACTCGATACACACATTCCATTATAATTACAAGGTCGTTGTGAAATTCGTGTCAAAGGACCTATTTTCAAAGAGCAGATGCGTATCGACTGCACGACCGAATTTCCATTCCAAAAATTAAGTAAAAAATAAAATCATTACGCATAAATTATAAAACAAAAAATTAACACAAGTTAATCTATGGATTTAGTTTTAATTTCCACTTTCTATAAAATTAATTACAGTTAGTCACATAATTTAATCCGATTTCCCTAAGCTTTACTATATAGTAGTAGTATGTGTAATTAAGCCTTAATTTTTATTTCCCTTTCCTTTCCATTCCACGTTCATTTCATTTATTGCTTGACTTGGCAGGGCATTTAATAGCTTCACTCTGACTACACAGTACTACACTCAAAGACAGAGAGTCCAATCCAAATTGAAATAGCAACACACATAATATTTGATACTCTGCATAGCTACTTTATAAATGGGCACATATTCTAATAAATTCATAGGCATAGCAACAAAGGCGAGAGTTCAATTGAAAGTCGACGACAGGACAGCTCCATCCAAACATCGCACACCTAATTACCCTGCATATTTATAGAGTGAGTATTGAATTAAAATATACGTGAGTGAGACTTGTACGCAGGGCAGAAGAGTTCCTCCATTTATTTACCAACCTTTTCCTAATGAAATCAAATCACATGAAATGGAATGAAAGCGGCCAGAAAAATACAAAGTAGGAAATTGTCGTTCTTGTACACAAAGACTTGACTGCACTTCACATTTTACTTAACGTGGCTTAATGGCTTGATGGTGAGCACACGCAAGTGACTCTGATTATGCACCTACCTGGCAATGGCTACCTTACAACCAGACACACAATAATATGCAGAGTCAAAGCAAAAGCAAAGCTATACAGTTATACAGTGTTGGTCTACAGATTATAGTACTTTACCCCTTTACAGGCACAGTACAGCTATAGAGAACAAGATATCACAAATACGAATCAAATCAACACCAAGAGCAACAACAACATGGCGTCCCCAACGAAAACATGGAGAGATGGACGAATACTACGAACTCAAGGATCCTCTATATAATTATGAACAGGTAAAAATAACGTCCTTTCCGTAATTCTTAGAGGGAAGCAAAGTATTTCTACTGTTTCTGAAAATGTGAGGATAGATGGCTTATTCACACACGTATGCTTTTCAAAAGATGGCAACTGCACGAAAAAAACGTGTCAAATGAGCTGTTTACATTTTAAATGCTTTTGAAAAGCTGCGAAATTTCCATTTACATGCAACTTTATACGTATCTACTATTCTATTTGAGCAATAACTAATAGTATGTACTGTTAAACTACCTAGGTACATATTAACACACAATAGGGAGAAACTTGCTTTTTGTAGGGCCCTTCGACATTTACCTAGTCTCTTAATTAAGCCAAGGAATAATAAATTATTAATAAACCAGCAATTATAATTAACCCAAAAATTCATAAGTAAACGAGTAGGTGTACACTTTCCCTGGTCTGCCATGTACTTACATACCTCGGAGTATTTAAGTTAGGTAAATTGAATAATCTAATTAATTAAACAAACTGTCGATTACATGTACATATTGTTAATATTACTTGGTAGTAAACATTATTAATAATTTACTGCAATAAACTAAGATGGGTGTAAATTAAAAGTTATGTCAGTCAGTTATGTAATTATTAATACATGAAATAAAGTAGTACTGCATTACCTGCGCTTGTATTTGAATCCTGTCGATGGTCCGATCCGCCAATTCCGATAACGGAGCCACCCGGTCCGGGACCGGGTGTATTTGTTATAGGAGTGGCTGCTGGAGGGTTATTCACAGGATTTAAATGGTGCTGTTGTAGTGTCTTCTGCTGTTGTTGTTGTAGGGGATGCATATTTATACTTGAATTTAAACTGGAGGGGAGTCCACTACTATTATTTGCATTATTAGTAGAATTTAGAAGATTTTGATTTTGATTAGATGTTATTATTGTTGAAGACTGGTTTTGATTTTGATTTAGATGGAGGACCGTGGAGGAGATTGTAGAGAATCCAGTTCCGGAAAGATTAATTTGAGGCGGTCCCGCCCCCGGACCAGCACCACTAGTTATGGTAATCGTTGAATGCGACGGATGCGGGGCGGAGGAGGAGGGCGGGGGTTGTTGTTGGGGGGGTAAGGGAGGTGGCTGGGGAGCTGCAGCTACTTGTTGAATCATCCCATTACTAGAATTATTATTTCCACTTCCAAGGACATGACCAAGGTGCATCTGGTTCGGGGTCAATTGCATCTGCGAGCCGGATGACATCTGCAAAACAAATTAAATTCAAAAAAACAAAATTAACATTCAATTCAGTCAATTAATTCGGTTTTCTAAAATTAGTACATTGCTAAATTAAAGTAACGTTCCCCTAATACTGACAGTAGCTGCAAACCTAATAGTTGCCCCTCCCCTTACATTTTTCCTACGCAAACCCTTTCCTTGGCTACCCCATATTTAAATAGGCACTGTATTTTTAAACGCTAGTACAGAACCTTAACATTCTTTTTATAGCAGCATTAACGCTATCTACATAACGATAAGTACCATCCGACCGTCATTTTACCCATCATAACCATCGAATCCAAGGGCGTAGCTGGGGGGGGGGGGTCTCAGGGGCTCTAGACCCCAACAAATTTTTAGAAATACATTAGAAAGGATAGGGCAACATTTTTTTTTGAGGTGTAAAACCATATACGAGACCCCCCCCCGAAATCCCAGGCTCAGCTACGCCCTTGATCGAATCCATCATTAATTCTACAACCAGTGTCATAATCACAATTTTACAACTAAGCCAGTACCCCCAATAACATGGAAACGTTAAGAATCATTCATTTCTCTTAATTTTTTAATGAAGGAAATAATCAAAAATAATATAGCACAGTAGTTTCTTTTGCCATTGCTCCATGCACGGGTGTTATGTTAGTACAGCATTTTCTTAAAAAACATACAGTGGATTACGGAGAGCATAATATGGGCGGAATAATATAGAAGATAGGCTGAAAAGTTATCCAGTGACTGAACCGAAAATCGGTTGGTTGAGTCGACAATCGGGCGGAGGTTAAGGGAAAGATGGTGGAAGGTCTTTTGTTACATGGAATAATACATATTCACTTCCTTCTCGTCTTCGTCTCCTTCGCCTTGGTTTCATTTCACTTCTTCGTCTGCACATCCACATTACCATTGCATTGCATTGTACCTAGCTACAGACCCAAATAGGCCTTTTTCTTGTTAGGACACCGAATTTCCTTGGCTTTCATATCGGTTTCGGTTTGGGTATCCGTACACAGACAGAAGACCCAAGACACACGACACTACCACCATTACCATTACCATATAGCGGTGAACCTATACAGTTATAGTTTCTGGGCTTATAGGGACACAGACAGAGTCGGTGGCTACGTGGAAGAGAATTGTATCCATCCATCTCGACAGCAGAAAGTGCCTCCTCACTTCTTCCAGAACAAACGACAACAAAGAGTCCAACACCACTCACCACTTTATCCCACTGCGTACATAAAATCTAAATATGGCTGTCACTACACTCCCTGCTCTCTCACAATCAGTCACACTTCCCATCTTCCCATCATCACAGATCACATCAATATTATTCGGAGTACCGGAATGATTACAATGTTGCAGAGCGAGACCTAAACTTAATTATGTATGACCACATGACCTACATGCAATCTTTGAACCCAGTTCAATTGATGTTAATAAAATGCTTTTAAACTTTATTATGAAGCAATAATAATAACTGACGTGAAGTAAATACTTGGTTAACCTATTTGGAGCCGGGAAACCATGGAGCGAATGCTTTAAAAAAGTACCTATTTATTCTGCAAATCAACCTTTTCAAAAGGGACAAATCAAGATACCGGCATTTTCAAAAACATTCAAAGTAAGTAAACAGCCCTTTAAAAAAGGTCAAAACAGGAAAGTAACATTTTCAGAAAGGTCAAAAATGGAAATTAGCATTTTCAAAAACGTTCAAAAATTAGTGGAAAACACATTTAAAAAAGTCAATCTGGAAATGAAAATCAACGTTTTAAAAACGGTCAAAACTAAACGAGACACATTTTCGAAAAGGTGCAAATCTAGATATGTATAAGTTATAAGTACTATCGTTTCCAAAAAGGTTAATGCGCTTTTAGAAAAAGGGTTAAACCATTTCCATTCCATCTCATAATGGCGTGATTTTCCAGTGCACTGAGGTACATACACGCATACATGGAAAACTGATGTGAAGCCAGGAATAAAGACTGTGTGAACTACTAAAATACCCGGATCCACGGAACC
The DNA here is from genome assembly GCA_034695205.1 of Dicyrtoma fusca. Lineage (NCBI taxonomy): Eukaryota > Metazoa > Arthropoda > Collembola > Symphypleona > Dicyrtomidae > Dicyrtoma > Dicyrtoma fusca. Next base: position 17,836 of record JAQFZC010002763.1, read on the forward strand.
GAATCCAACTATCCGAATGCCGAATACGGGTAAAATTCCAACAAGTACGAGCCACTTATGTATGCTTATACAGACATAGGAGGAATAAAGGGGAAACCAAGTAAAAACCATCTGTCTCGGTCCTGTTAGGAGAAAAGAATGAAAGGAGCCCGAGTGGTGGATACGGTGTATTTTTACTCGACTCACTCCTACACTTTTACCCAAAACCTAGAAAGCATAAACTCCGTATAAGCAGTCGGGTGCAATACAAGTAGATCCCTCTATAGCAGCAGGAGACAGAGTCAGCTGAGCGGAGTTCTGAGTCTGTAGCCCGCTAGACACTTTCCAGTCCAACGTCCAACCACCCAACACAGGGACAGGCGGGTATTTCCAATTCCGAATCCCACTTACACACATTAAATGCCCGTCACAGTACTGACAGCACTATCTGCAAGAATGTCCGTTTACGTACTCCGCACTGCACTGGAATTATTCTCAAGGACGAGCAGGAAAGATGTCCAAACAGCTTGAATTGTAGCATCAAGTTCAAATGACTTTTTCGAAAATTCGAAACCAGTACATTCTGCACTTTTTCAAAAGGCTATAACAGCGTACTTTGCTCTTTACAAGAAGTATTACCGTCTTTTGCATTTCTTGAAAAAACATATGTTTTCCTACTTTTGCAATGTGCACATTCTTTCATTTCATTTGCAATTTTGTAAGCTACTATCATGTATAGTAGTTTTGAAAACTCTGTTTCATTCTGTGCACTTTCTAAAAACCTCAATGTCTTGTTTTGCACTTTTTTGAAAAGGATGCTATCGTGTTTTGCACTTTTTTGAAAAGGACGCTATCGTGTTTTGCACTTTTTTGAAAAGGATGCTATCGTGTTTTGCACTTTTTTGAAAAGGACGCTATCGTGTTTTGCACTTTTTTGAAAAGGATGCTATCGTGTTTTGCACTTTTTTGAAAAGGCTTTGAACGTGTTTTGTACTTTTTAAAAACGTCGCGCTGTTGACTAACTAGTTTTGCGCACTTTTTGAAATGCGCACATATCAGGTTTTGAGCTTTCTGAAAAGGCTAATATCATGATTTGACCTCTGTTAAAATGTTTATGTGCTTAGTTTCCCCTTATGAAACCTTACTAGCAAATTTTACATATTTTGAAGCCGTTTTCCCAGCCCAAATCGTGTAGAATGATCAATTACGAAGGCCCCTAGCAAGATTCCTTGTCTCTAGGATCCAATCCAGAGACCATAAGAGCAACTACTGCCACTGCTACCCGGGAGAGAAAGTACAAGAAGATGAACAAAGACGGATCACCATAGAAAACACCGCACTGCACTGCCACTCACACTTCTCGCCCAAACAGGGAACGAACCCAAAGGAAGACAGAGTCAAAGACACGACCCCAACTTAAACATCTACTCAACATCCCATTTCCCATTAACAAATACAGATCACATAAGGGGCCCTGCACATATGACGATGTAGAAATACTTTTAGAAACGTTCATACGCCTTTTTATATAATTTTCCTTTTTCAATCCAGTAAATTCATTTGTTGACCTTTTTTGACCCCCTAGCTGATATACCTACCCATCATTTATTTTATGAGGTCAAATTTGCAAGGCCCCTTATGGTTATAGCCAGCATATCTGTTGGAAATTCAATGCAAAATGTCTAAAAACTTGTGGCTGGGCTTTGGTTCTAGTTCTGGCACTCTTGCTCTTTTGAGCATTATACTTTCGCACCATGCAGACTTTCTTTCCTCTTATCATACCTTGAAGAACTGAAGGGAAGGGAACCCAACCACCAGCACCCACAAGCATCCACAGATCCCATCGTAAGTCCGCCATTTCCTTCAACGTTCAACTCCTCAAATCGTTTAAATGAAAGACTCGAACAAGATGCTTCGACGCTGGATTTGTTTTGTGCATTGCATTGTGCAGGGAAGAACGTTGTGCAAGTCTGTCTACATTTTGATGATTTTTACGGCTGTAGAGTGTAGACAGAGACACGTTCCTACACCTTACACTAAATGCACCGCATTACATTTAAATTGCGCTGCAGAGTCACTGCAAGCTGCACAATACTCGAGAATTCTCCAATCATGGGACCACATCATCTCTACCCATTACACTAGATTGCCTTGTTAAAGGTCTTAAAAGTGAGCCCAGGTTTCTTTCAACGGATTTCTTTAGAAAAGATTCTCGTCCCTCAGATTCCGTCACACCTTTTTACGGTACACTGAGACTATCTTGCAAGTGAAGTTACTTTTATTACGAAAGGGTCACCTACAGTCTTCCAGTATATTTTACTATCTATACACGGCTTGATATAGAAAAATAGTCCAAATATGATATTTACCCTTTTGAAAAGCAGCAAAACATGAAATGCTACCATTTAAAAAAGCTGCCAAACATGCCATGCGACCATTTAAAAAAGCGGCCAAACATGCCATTAACCTTTCAAAAATACCAAAACGTGATACTTACATTACTGAAAAAGTGCAAAACACGATATGTGCTCGTTTCAAAAAGTGTAAAACATGATATTAACATTTTCAAAAAATGTAAAACATCATATTAACGTTTTCAAAAAGTGTAAAATATCATATTAACGTTTTCAAAAAGTACAAAACACGTTATGTGCTCTTTTGTAACATGTATTATAGGTATTACCTGAGTGGGAAAAAGTAATTTCTGTGGACGAGATATTTGAGAGGGCTCTATTTTAGGTAGATGGACACTCACGTGACAGAAAGACCGCATGTCCACATAACCTGCCATTAGGTCGAGGGCAGGGCAATTATTAAACAAGCCTTCCAATCCAGTCTACATATCGTTACTGTAAATGCAAAGTGGCCGTTCTCCAAATTATACTAAAAGCAAAGTGGCCGATCTCCAGTTCACACTAAAATATGTGCAACGTAGTACATATGTACTACGTTCCTTTAAAAGGAGAAACCCTTACTTTCCAAAAAAAGCTGTAAAACACTCTTCTTTAAAAAGGTGCGGGATACCTTAATAATGATATTAAAAAGTGTCAAACGAAATACTATCATTTTAAAAGAGCCTACCCGACACAAGCTTTGAAAAGATTTAAGAGAAGTTAGGAGCCTTGCCGAAAACGGCAATACGAAAAAAGGTGGATTTAAAATAAACGATTTCATGAGAAATGTCGAGTATTTAAAGGCAATATGTTCAGCCCATTCATTTTTTAAAATTGAGATTATTTACCAATTTAAATTTTTAAAAGGTAAAAGCATTGTCTCAAGACTGATTTTTGAGCAAAAACTCATATTTGAAAGGGCATTTTGAAGGAAAAGGTTTTTGTTCGAAAACAAAGTTTTGGAGAATTTTCACTTTCGACGCTTTGTTAATTTGTCCGGGACAAAGGTTTTGATTTTTGTAAATAGGATTGTTCCACTATTTTTTTAAACATTATTTTAAACACCAAAAAGGAAGGAAAAATAAGTTTCAATAAACATTGTGGTTCCAATTGTTCAAACTAAATGCAAAAATGATAAAAATTGATTACATTGTAAGAACCCGAGTGAGCAGATCACATTGGTTAGTCATTTCAGCCTGCCCGCCAAGAGCTGGCGGAGTCCAGCAGAGACGGGAAAGGGGGC
>JAQFZC010002764.1:0-21437 GCA_034695205.1 Dicyrtoma fusca
ATTACCCGTAGGCCTACGGTCTGTAAGAGGCCAGTTAGAAGAGAAAAAAAACAAGGGGCGAAGCCCCTTGTTTTTTTTTAATTATATAGAAAGCTATCCAATAGCTTTCCTAAAAATAACTTGTAAGCTAAGCTTGAACTGAATTTTATTTTCTCATTTTCTTCATAATTATTTACACAGCTGAGTTGCTTCATGTAGCTTTTGACTATTATTACAGCAGTTACTGTTAGAAATTTCAAATTGGGCCTGAAGCAACTTCTACTGAATTTTACGTCCAAATATGAACGAACGAGTTTGAAGTAAAACTCTAATTAAATTTGATTTCCTGGAGGCAATTAAATCGAGTATTGTTATTACTTGCGTGGGTTTCTTTACTTTGCTTTGTCAATAGTCAATTGTTATCCCTGTAACTAGCTTCTGCTAGTAGGTACTGTTGAACTGGCACAGATCACGTTCCTGGGTGCGTGTGTGCTTAAATCTGCTACCTACTTTTATATTGTTATGAAATAATGAAGTCCAAAATTGGATTGAAATATTACCCTTATGACAAACACAGTTGACGGTACTGTACAGGCCAATGCTCACTCAGTACAATGAAACCAATGCGAATGTAATAATGGATGGCAGTAAGCTACATAATCCGGCGATCTACCTGCAGTAGTAGTTCTATTAGTGAATAGAGACAGATGATGCCGCTTCTGTATACATGTCGTCGGTGAAGAAGCATTTTGTCTAGAATGTGTGTCAAGAAGCAATCCCAACAATTTTCTGAGCAACGTGTTTTCAAAAAGTATGTAAATATGGTAATATTACACGTCTTGAAAAGTGTATACGGTAATATTACACATTTTCAAAAATGTATAAATATGATTATATTACACATTTTGAAAAGTGTAAATGCCGTTTTTACTACTATGGAAATGTCCAAATACCAGTTGTGCTATTTTTTAAAAGTTATTGTACCAGTTGCTATACGTTTGAAAATTGAAAATACCATATTTACTCTTTTAAAAAAGTGCAACTACCAGTTTACTATTTTTGACACAGTGCCAACACTATTGTTACCCTTTAGGACTGAAAAGTGCGAATACCCTCTGTACACATTTGTTTAAGTGCAAAAGTGCCAGTTTCACATTTTTTAAAAAGTGCAAAAGTTCCAGTTTCACATTTTTCAAAAAGTGCAAAAGTGACAGTTTTACATTTTTTAGAAAGTGCAAAAGTGCCATTTTCACATTTTTTAAAAAGTGCAAAAGTGCCAGTTTCACATTTTTTAAAAAGTGCAAAAGTGACAGTTTTACATTTTTTAAAAAGTGCAAAGGTGACAGTTTCACATTTTTAAAAAAGTGCAAAAGTGACAGTTTCACATTTTTAAAAAAGTGCAAAGGTGACAGTTTCACATTTTTAAAAAAGTGACAGTTTCACAGTTTTAAAAAAGTGACAGTTTCACATTTTTAAAAAAGTGCAAAGGTGACAGTTTCACATTTTTAAAAAAGTGCAAAGGTGACAGTTTCACATTTTTAAAAAAGTGACAGTTTCACATTTTTAAAAAAGTGCAAAGGTGACAGTTTCACATTTTTAAAAAAGTGCAAAAGTGACAGTTTTACATTTTTTAAAAAGTGCAAAAGTGACAGTTTCGCATTTTTTTAAAAGTGCAAAGTGACGGTTTCAAATTTTTTTTAATAAAATAAAAATTATATTTGTAATCATTACTTTTGTAAACTACGAAACTCAGTGTTTTCGCCCTGGGATTTTTTTAAACAGGTAACAAGTTATGTTTTGGCGGAACTTTGGTAAAAATGAAATCAAAGGGTCGTTGGAGTTTTACCTTACAAATTGTGGGACACAATACCTCTCCACCCACGACACGACAGGATCATTATCATCCTCAGGACAGGGCATTCGAAAGAAAGAGCAGATGAAGTAAATTACATGAAACCAAATTAGAATTATAGAAATACTCGCTTCCAGTAGTGCCAGTAGTGAGTAGAAATAGAAATTTAGACCTTTTCTTCCCATTTCCACGTTTTTCTTTCATTTCAGTTAAAGTGCAATCAGCTGCTTCTGCTTCTGTATCCCCCAGCCTGCAAGCCAGCCAGCACACATTCAGTCAATGTTCAAGATGCACATGGCACAGACGACGGACAGACAGTTGCCTCGCATGAAAAGACAAGACAATTTCGCCGTAGCAGAGACACATATTGCGTCATTTTTTCTCCCTTTGTCTCCGTCAACTGGGCTGGGGCTCGGATTTGTGATCTAATTCAAAGATCTCTCAATGGAAAGAAGAAAAGAAGCCTCTAGTTTCAGTTTCACTTCACTATCCATTATTTCCCCGTAGATTTCCTAGAATTTCCTAGAATTTCCGACCCAATGATACAGGCAACTTCAATCTCAATCTAATCTATAGACTTTTACTTTTACATTGAACATTAATCTATGTACACTGAAATCTCATTTACGGGTATTTGCCATTGCTTACAGAATTGGTATTTATTACAATACCCGCATTTTACCGCCTAGTTGCCCTAATTATTAGCTCAACTGTGCTTTGGTAAGCACTCAAAGTTGTAAAAATAGTCAAATAAAATATTTATTGCTTAACACACTAGGAACTGGGGAACCATGGGAATAATTCTTTACAAAAGTGTTTAATTCTATAAATTATTAACCTTTTCCTAAGGGGCAAAAGGCAAAACTAGTAAACAGTACTTTTTCAAAAAGGTCAAAACTAGTAAATATTACTTTTTCAAAACGGTCAAAACTAGTAAATAACATTTTTTCAAAATTGGGCAAAACTAGTAAATAACACTTTTTCAAAAAGGGCAAAACTATTAAAAGCACTTTTTCAAAACGGTCAAAACAAGTAAATGACACTTTTTCAAAAGAGTCAAAACAAGTTAATCACGCTTTTTAAAAACGCATTTAAAACTAATTGTAAGTATATTACCGTTTCGAAAAGTTTAAAATAAACAAAGTTGTAATTTTGCATTCTATAATTTATTAAATGCTGTCAGTACAGGCGCAGCCATTCCTTTCATTACATACTAAAAGTCAATTTAAATTGCTTCAAGCACCAAACTTGTACACACAGACATAGCCACCACATATTTATTTGTTAGTCTGCAAGTGTAATGTGGTGCTTTGCAGTAGACGTAAGTAGCGTAAGTAGAAAAAAAATAAATAGTTTGAGGTTACAAGATTGAATTTTAAATTGAAATTCTTCTCAGATTCTCACTGGGATTATTATTATGATTATTACTATTGACATTGCCACTACTGCACTGGGCACTGGCACTGGCTGTACAGCTATTGCTTTTGGTATTACAGTGTATTATGTACATACAGTGTAGGGCTGTGTGTGTAGCTGTAATGTTAACCACAGCGTCAGTACTTTGAGACATAAGTATAGAGTGAGGGTATAGGAAGCTTGTTATTACAGCCTCACCTCAAAAGGGAAAACAAAACCGAGGGCAAATGGGGAAAAAACTTTGACTCTGACTGACACTTTGGGTAAAAGTATGTACACTATGCAGCCATACCAACAGCAGCAGTAATAGCCACCTAACCAGTAACTGCAAGGAGCTACTTAGGAATTACGATTACGATTTACACAAGTGATGGCCGTACTAATCGACTACAGGCCCGTGTGGAAATAGCGGGGAGTTTGGCTTGGAGTTTAGATTCTTGTGATCCCTCTTTTCTGTGGTAATAATAAATTCAATCATATAGCAATTTCTATTAGATGAGCAGAAATTGAGAGAAAGTGTAAAACAAATGCAATATGCCAACTAGAAAAGTGTCTTGTACTAGTTTAGAATGCCGTTTAAAATGTTGATTTCATGTTTTGCCCGGTTTGAAAGAGTTTATTTCTTGTTTTGGCTGTTTCGAAAATGTTGATTTTGTTGTTTTGACCATTTTAGAAAGGGGTGACTTATTGTTTCGGCTCTTTTGAAAATACTGATTTCATGTTTTGATCCTTTTGAAAATGTTGACTTCATGTTTTGATTTTTATCCAAAAATTTTTAAAGGTTAATTTCTAGTTTCGGCTCTTTTGAAAAGGATAATTTCATGTTTTTACCATTTTAAAAAGGTTAATTTACTGTTTCGGCTCTTTTGAAAATATAAATTTCATGTTTTGACCTTTTTCAAAAGGCTAATTTCTTGTTTTGGCTCTTTTGAAAATCTGGATTTCATGTTTTGAACTTTTTGAAAGTGTTAATTTGTTGTTTAAGCTCTTTTGAAACTGTTGATTTCATGTTTTGACCTTTTTCAAAGGGATAATTTCTTGTTTTGACGTTTTTGAAAGTGCTAATTTCTTGTTTTGGATATTTTGAAAATTTGAATTTCATGTTTTGACGTTTCTGAAAGTGTTAATTTGTTGTTTCGGCTATTTTGAAAATGTTGATTTCTTGTTTTGACGTTTTTGAAAGTGCTAATTTCTTGTTTTGGATATTTTGAAAATATTAATTTCTTGTTTTGACGTTTTTGAAAGTGCTAATTTGTTGTTTCGGCTATTTTGAAAATGTTGATTTCTTATTTTGACGTTCTTGAAAGTGCTAATTTGTTGTTTCGGCTATTTTGAAAATGTTGATTTCTTGTTTTGACGTTTTTGAAAGTGCTAATTTCTTGTTTCGTCCCTGCTGAAAATGTTGATTGCTACGTGTCATTATGAACTGTAAAATAGTAAAAACGTTATTGCATAACTTATCGTTAGTTACTAAAATCAGTAATATTCATCTCTTTATTCAATAGAACGCGGGTCTCAGCAGTCTGAATTTGAATACTTAAGGCGGGGGCGTACTTTTATGTACAGAAAATACGGCACTAGAACCAACACGCAAAAAGTCAAAACCTGCCCGCAACGATCTACAAATCAACTGCCAGATTTCTAATGTAAAAACGTTTATAGGAATGCGTCAGCCGGCGTTAAAATTATCCTTAAAATTTTCGAATTTCGGTGGATTTTAATGCTAAGATCGCTCTAGCTTCCTTCCCAACTTATAACACTTTACCCATGAACTTAAGGAAGCTTCCAAACCCATTTCAGCTAACTACACACTTAAAGTCTACACTGCAGATGCATTCCCTGTGCACCTTTCCTATAGCTATACCTATAGCTATAGGAAAGCTATAGGAAAGCTATACCTATAGCTATAGGTATAGCTAGCTATAGTTACAAATACGTCTGGCCTGCTACTTAACTTAGCCGTCCTTCTTTTTCTGTAGTTCTGGAGCCTCATTTATTTTGAGTAGGAATGCTCTCCTTGTTATATACACTCACTCTGTATTTTTAATTTTTTTCTAATTTTTTTTTGTGTGTGTTGCTTCGTTTTGTTCTGTCGATCTAGTTAGTCAAGTTAATGTTGGGATAGTCCCACGCACACCCTTCCATCCTTAAACCAACCGTCGTCCCTCTATTTACCCAGCAACTCGAAAAACTCACACTCAACTATGGACTGGAGGGCTCGGCCCGGTTCTTGATTCTTCTTGAGGCAACATTCCAAGCTCTATTGCTATTAGTTTTCAGTTGCCTTGCCAGCCTTCCGTTTCAGCTTCCAGCCCAGGCTCTCATCCTCCAAAGATCCAGTTCAGTCACAGACGAAGAACGAGTTATGAGCTTATTTATTATGTGTATGTAGAGGCAATAGAGACTGACAGGCAGAGGGGCATCAATGAATTCACAAGTGAGGGTACACACAGGAGAAAAGAGCCCATTTGAAATCGTTACAAATGCACTCATTATTTCCTCAGCTTAATTATATGGTGCAGCTTTGGCTTGGCTTTATAGTTGCATGTTGCATGGGGTATAATTCTGGTTTAAAAATATCTTGGTTTGTATGCACAACGATTTACAGATATTCTGTACAAGGGACGTTTCAAAATTGACTTGGAACAATTTCGGGTCAAATATATCATTTCCTGTGAGGTCAAAAAAATAAATTTATCTACGTTCTTGAAAAAGGCAAATTGCAAAATGTGATACTTCCTATTTGAAAGGATGTGATCGTGATTTTACACTTTTTAAAACAAGGCAAAACCTAGTGATTGCATTTTGAAAAGTTATAAAACATGATTTTACTCTTTTCTTAAAAAGACAAATCGTAGTAACCACAACCACACTTTGATAAGCTGTAAACTATGATTTTTACCGTTTTTGAAAAAAGTCAAATAGTATTAACTAGTAATTACATTTTGAAAAGTTGTAAAACATGATTTTACCCCTTTTTAAAAAATAAAAATAGTAGTAACCACACTTTGAAAAGCTGTAAAACGTGATTTTTACCGTTTTTGAAAAAGGTCAAATCGAAGTAACAACAATTTGAAAGGTTGTAAAACATGATTTTACCCTTTTTCAAAACAGAAAAATCACAGTAAAGGCATTTTAAAAAGTTGTAAAAAGGAATTTTACCCTTTTTCAAAAAAGACAAATCCGTAGTTACGCCACTTTGAAAAGTTGTAAAACATGATTTTACCCTTTTTCGAAAAAGATATGTCATAGTACTGACGTTTTCAGAAGGATAGTAAATTGTGTTATTAAATTTTGTGTGTGAAGTGAAATCGCAGTAATAACATTTTTTAAAAGGCGTGAAAGTATGATACTAGGTATACACTTTTTCAAACAACCACGGCAAACCGGCATTCTCGCGTTCCTAGAAGGTGTGCTACGCTGGACGATTAGACATTTTCAAAACTCATTTTCAATGACGTCACATTTACATGGCCCCTAGGGGTGAATGTTAGTCCTTAAGTAATGATACTGCCTTTACTCGCATATGGAAGCTTTTTATTCCCTCTAATTCCCAATAAAAGCAAAAGCAAACATGGAGACAGTCAGACCGACAAATAGACAACAAACAGAGGGAGGCAGACAGACTTAAAAAAGTCAGATAACTTAAAAACACATGCAACAAACATGAGACAGATGACAGGCCCCATCAAGGTGTAGAAAAGCTACTTTTAGCTACTTTTTCTGTAGAGCACTTGCAAAATATGTATACATTTTTATATGTCAAAGAAGAGTTCTTTTAAAGGGCAATGCAAATGCAATCTTTCCTATTTATTTATTTATTTTAGTAATTTAGTTTTAACCTAGGAAATTCTATGAGCAGTTTTAACGCCGCTTGTTGTATTGACACATTTTAAACCAACGCAAAGTATGCAGATGCGTCCGTTGAAACGCAGTAAACAAATTAATAGTTGCCAACGAAAAAGGCGGTTTCGTAAGAACAAATAATTTTAGAAAATTAACCTTTTAATTTCTTGCTTTGATCTTTTTTAAAAGTACTTTTTTCTTGTTTGGACCTTTTTTAAAAGTACTTTTTTCTCGTTTTAATCTTTTTTAAAAGTACTTTTTTCTTGTTTGGATGTTTTTTAAAAGTACTTTTTTCTTGTTTGGATCTTTTTTAAAAGTACTTTTTTCTTGTTTGGACCTTTTTTAAAAGTACTTTTTTCTTGTTTGGATCTTTTTTAAAAGTACTTTTTTCTTGTTTGGACCTTTTTTAAAAGTGCTTTTTTTCTCGTTTTGACTTTTTTTGAAAATGTTTTTTTTCTCGTTTTGACCTTTTTTGAAAGTGCTTTTTTCTCGTTTTGACCATTTTGAAAGTGCTAATTTCTTTTTTGGGTTTTTTTGAAAGTATAAATTTACTGTTTTGGCCTTTCGGAAACCTTTAATTTCCCGTTTCTGCCTTTTTGAAAGTGTCAATTTTTTGTTTTGTCTTTTTGAAAGTGTACGCTGCGTGTTTTATATCTTTTTAAACGTGTTAATTTCTTGTATTGACCTTTTTGAAAGTCTTAGTTACTGCTTTGGAATGCTTTTGAAACAGTTAATTTCTATAAAAATGCACTTTTGTAAAGTAAAGCATTCCTTCGATGGCTTCCCAGTCCCAGTAGAGAAATGGCTAAATTATTCTTTAATTGACTGACGAGGTACTACATAATTACTTTGTATTGTGCGTTGCGTCATATTTATTTTGTCGACAGGCATGATGGGCTATTCTCAGGGGCTGTTTAATACAACTGCACTTTTGAAAACTGACTTTTGGTTGACTGGGAAATATTGGAAAATGAGAAGGGTGGGAAAGAAACGAAGCAAGGGAAGCAATGAAAAAAACATACAACTATTCCGTCTCTTAAACAGTTCAGTGCAGTGCAGTGCAGTGGGCAGCCCCTACAATAGTAGTAGTAAGGGCTCACGCAAAAGCTACCTCCAAAAATCAAAAATAAGTTGTTTTAAATTTTTGAAAATCTGCCCCCACACAAAGCTAGTAATTACACCTCATTTTACCGATTGCAGTTTCAATAATTGAACGAACGTAGTAATTGCAAGGCCCCTTCCCTATCATCCCGTGTGATGATTCCATCGTTGATAATTACCATCGGATTTCTAAATGGTCTTCACTCTGCAACTTTGAGCTTCATTTCCAGAAGCGACTCTCATTCATTGTGTCTTGTATCTTAGATTCGAAGACTAGAAAAAAATTAGAAATTAGAGCCCAAGAAAAGGAAACGAGCTCCCACCATTATATACAAAGCATTGCCTATACCTATAGGACCGTTAGATCTGGATGTGGAACTTACTACAGGCTAAAAAAACACATGGTTTTTGCAGTTAATTTTGGACAAGACAGATTCCTTGGCGCTATCGCTAACGACAGCGTTTCCCTTCTTGGCTTTCCCTTTCAATGTAGATTGCATAGACCGACCGACTTTCCTTGAGCGCCCTGTACACTGTACACTGTACAGTGCAGTTTCTGTATACAAACTGTGCTCTGCAAGTTCGTATTCCGTATTTAATTCATTAGAAAAACTGAGTATCTCATCTTCGTCCGATAAATTGCGATAGCTTAAGCTACGTGCGTATCAGTCTCAAGATGTATTGTAGGCTGTAATTGTAATTACCGTTGTTTTGTTCACTGGGATGCGTTACAGTCGTTGGTAGTGCAGTTCTGTATTGAATTGAGTAGCCGTGGCGGGAGCTCATTGTATTTCTTATTAAGTTGTGATATTGATATAAATGAATGTATAGGGATGGTAGTGGTATAGGGTGTATAGACAGGGGCCTAGCTATACCTATATCTCCGTATTTTATTTTGTAGTAATGTAATCTGTGGATGTGGAAGTACGGCTAAAGAACTCTGCCTTGAGTCTTGAGTTGCTCTTCCGTCCTCCGTAATATTGTGTGGAAGATGGAGAATGAGAAACTTCATAGCTAATCCCCGGCCATCCATCTTACTTATTACGCTTCACAGCATCCACTGTCTCCTTAGCAGCTATAGTGCTAGACCCATAGCACCAACACCACCGGATATGTGCACAGAATAATGCAATGTAATACAAGAGACCCACCCGCTTTGGGGTCGGGGTCTGGCAGATATTACCTAGGTCACTGTAATAATGGAAACCTCCGCTGCGCTGTGCTGTTGAAAGTACCGTTGGCCGATTTTGAATTTTGAATTTTTCCCGGTTTTTTGAATGAATGTTTTAATCACTATTTAAACAGAACTACCTAGTACAGTTTCCGCTTTTAATTTATTCGGAACTGGGAATCCAGCCCAGGGAAAGAATGATTTGTAAAAGTGTTATTTCTACAAATTAAAACGTTTTTGAAAGTGTGAAAACTAGTAATTAGCACTTTCAAAAGTATTAAAATTAGAAATCAACATTTTTGAAAGCATTCAAAACTAGAAATTAACATTTTTGAAAACATTCAAAACTAGTAATTAGCACTTTCAAAGGTGTTAAAATTAGAAACTAACACTTTAAAAAAGGCCAAAACTCGAAACGAAAATTTCAAAAAAACATGTACAATTAGTAACTAACACTTTCAAAAAGGTTCAAACAAGGAATTAACATTTTAAAAAACATTAAAAACTAGAAATTAACACTTTCAAAAAGGTCCTTACTAGAAATTACATTTTGTAAAACAGTCAAAGCTAGAAATTAACAATTTTAAAAGGCCTACACAAGAAATCAAAATTTTCAAAACAATTCATATCTAGAAATTAACACTTACGAAGTACTCAAAACATGAAATTAACATTTTCAGAAGGGTCAAATCTAGAAATTGTCTTTTTCAAAAACACGTCAAACAAGATATTAAAATATATTACAATTCAGAGAAGGTAAAAAAGCACTAAAATTAAATATTGCTAGCGTACAAAACAAAATACCTACCTAAACGTTTTGATCACTTACAAAACGATTACAATAATTTGCCTTATTTTTTTTGAAAATCGACCTCACATTCGTAAAGCCCCTTTGGTCTAGCTTACTACTTGGCAGTTGGCACTTGGCATTGAGACATTGCATTGCATGAATAAAGATTGTATATAGTATAAAGGACGTGCTATAGGTAATCATGGGCCATATCTATAGCATAGCTATATCTCTATTGCCTATACCTATATACATATATAAGTACCTATGCGCTATCAGCAATAGTAACTCTGCCTCATAGTTGAACAACAATTCCTCATTTTCCCCCATTTTTTTTCTTCATCTCTGGAACTAAAGCACTTTTCTTATTAACCCTTAACTAACACAGAAGAAAAGTAAACAGGTCACATTATACTATGCACACACGTATCTACATTATAGCATTCTAACTGCAGTTGGCTTTGGCTTTGGATACACAGTATAGCAGCTATATAGCGGCTATATAGGGGCTATATGTATAACCATGGCATTGTGAGATTGTTAATGCACCTTCTTAAAATTAAGCTGTAGCCTCTACGTGGCTATCTGTAGATTAATATTAGACGATCCATCTATACGTAAGAGAGCCTCCATAGATTGGAAAGCAGACATGAGAGGCCATGGCCATGCTCTGGCCCCTCACAAACTTTTTTTAGTGGAGAAGATCAATCAATTTTTTTTATCACTTTGACAATTTTTATAAACTTGGGAAATGCGTATGTACATAGGGAAAGTAGGTAGTTGGGCACTTGTGTGCATTGTAGACAGCAAAGCCCGCCCTTTTTTTTATTCTGCATCGTTTGGCTTTGGCTTCGGCTTTTTCGGGTTAAACAGGTCACTGGAGGAAAGTACGGTCGGGCTTACTCTTAGAGTTAGATTGTGGTCCTTCGTCCCTATAAAAGCCTCCACAGAAAAAAAAGCCAAAGTCAGTCAGGCTTTGCGGCTCCATGCATAAAAAGACACAGGAACCAGCTCTACTGACCGTAAAGTACGTAAGTACTCGGTAGTTTAATGTTGTAATGCTCAAAGTTTTCGGAGCCTCCCATATGTTATGTATTTTAACCCCGATTTGGTGGGTCACAAACTTACTTGGAGAATGAGCCTTGGAAAAAGGCGGCAAAATTGGGAAAGAATTGGATTTTTAGAACTTGGAATTACAACCTACATAAAAGGTTAACTTTTTCGAAAAGGTAGTGTTTAGTTTTACATGCATTTGAAAATGTAAATTCCTGTTTTGAGCTTTTTTAAAGTGTTAGTTATTTTGGTTTTAGGGGTTTTTTAAAATGTTCATTTCTAGTTTTGACCTTTTTGAAAGTGTCAATTTCTAGGTTTGACCTTTTTGAAAATGTTGATTTCTAGTTTTGACCTTTTTGAAAAAGTTAATTCCTAGTTTGTAATGTTTTTGAAAATGTTAATTCCTTGTTTTAACCTTGTTGAAAGTGTTAGTTACTACATAGTTGTACTTGTTTTTTTAAATTACCTGTTTCATTTTTGACCTTTTTGAAAGTGTAAGGTACTAGTTGTAAGTGTTTTTTAAATGTTCATTTCTAGTTTTGACCGTTTCGAAAGTCTTAATATCTAGTTTTTAATGCTTTTAAAAATGTTAAATCCTTGTTTTGGCCTCGTTGAAAAATTTAGTTACTAGTTTTACATGTTTTTTAAAAATGTTGATTTCGAGTTTTATCCTTTTTGAAAATGTTACTTTCCCGTTTTCAATGGTTTTTAAAATGGGGATTACTAGTTTAACATTTTGAAAACGTTAATTTGTACGAGAAACACTTTTGTTTAGCTTTTGTTCTTTCCATAGCTTCTTAGTTCCAAATAGGTTAAGAGTGTAAAACACTATTTAAAGCACTATTTCGAATGTTTCACTTTGACGCCACACAAAACCTTTGAAATGTTTCTGCTGGGGTTTTATCACTAAATGTGTAACTTTGTGTCGAAGGCGCTAGTAAAATTGATAAAATAAAACTTTTAAAAAAGCGAGTTTAAAAAAATGCACAAGTATTAACAACTGGAATAAAATTTGGATTTTAATACATGTTTTAAATTTTACCACTTACTACATAGTTGGTGTCAAAATTTGAAAAATTCATTCAATTGTAAATGGTGTTTAGTTCCCGCCCTTTCCGGCTTGTATTTATAGCATTAAATTAGTAAAATGACAGAAGTATTAAGTATTTAATAAGCTTCATCCGGATTCCGGATCAAGCGTGTCATGTTCTACACCTTTCATTGGTTATTGTATTGCACTCTTTCATTTCATTCAGAGATCTAATAAATATTTATAAATAGAACTTTATATGTACCTTGTTTCCTTGCTTACTTTCTTTCGCTCAGATTACAGATTACAGATTACATTTTACACCTTTTGTAAGGGAATGGATTTTTGTAAAACTTATTACAGTATATAAATACATTCTTGTTATTGAAAAGACGAAGGTGGGTAGTTGCTTAATTGTAAGTATTGTTAATGTGACGTGTTTGGATGGAAGCTTCAATTTCCCACCCACGTTTAGACTTACGTTAGTAAAATTCAGGTGAAGTATGTGTGTGTGTGTCACACAGATTTATTTAATACATTTTTTTTTAGAAATGTGAGCCCTTTCAGCTTCTGAGCTTTACAAATTTGAAACTCAAATGAAACTCGGTTATTAGCTTAATAAAAAAAAGTGTACATAGAATGGGAAGCTTGATGGTTCTTATTTTGGTACAGTGGCAGAGTGGCACTGAGCATTATACTGGTACTGTAGGAAGGATGAGGAAATGGTTTTTAAAAATGTAAAAGCAGCTTATAGAAAATTAAATTTGAAGTAATGACATTTTATTCAAATTACATCGAGGGGGTGGTGGCCTATAGTACTGTGTAGAAACTGTGTAAGTAACTTACATAATAATGTCGCTAGTGTAACTGAAAAATGCACTAGTTAAGTTTTTGCGTATTAAAAGCTCCAAAATGACAAAATAGTACACGAGAATATTGTTTTATTTTTTGAACCTTTTAAAAAAGAGTTCAATTTTTATTTTGCTTCTTTTAAAATGTCGTTTATACAAGAAACTGCGTTTTCGAAAAAGTTGTAAATATGTACATAGATTTGCAATTTTCAAAAAGTTGTAAATACAAAGATTTACACTTTTTTAAAGTTGTAAATGCAAAGATTTGCAATTTTCAAAACTTGTAAATACAATGATTAACAATTTGCAAAAAGTTGTTCATACAAAGGTTTGCAATTTTAAAAAAGTTGTAAATGCAAAGATTACCATTTTTCAAAAAGTTGTAAATACGAGAATTTGCACTTTTAAAAACGTTGTTCATATACAAAGATCTGCCCTTTTCGAAAAGTTGTAAATGCGAAGATCTAAATTTTTCAAAAATCTATTCACACAAAGATCTGCCCTTTTCTAAACGTTGTAAATACAAAATTTGAATTTTACACAAGGGTGAGTAAAGTAGACTATTAATGTACGTACTTTAGCAAACGCTCTCCATGATAAATTCCAAATGGCAAAAATCATTTTATTCTGTCATTTTTACTTGTTTTGCACTGGAAGGTGGATATTTCTTTAAAAATTAACCACGTGGCCGCAAACAAATATGTAAGCAATAATTGCAAGAAAGTAGGTAGGTACCTACTAATAAATTATTATACGTCGTATAAAATTTTGAAATCTATAAGAGGACAGAAAAGAGTGCGTGGGTATATCGTCAATCGTAGCTTAAGAAGCAAAATGCTTCACATCAAAATTTTTGTTAAAAGTAGTATTAAAGTAATGCATTCAAAAACTCTTCAAAGCAAATTTATGCGCATCCTTTCGCGTTCCTTGGCACACATTTTGCACGTCATTTTGCTGTTGGAAAAAATTAGATATGGATCATTTTGCTTCTTAAACGACGATGTGTGGAAGAAACATTGTTGAAAGCATATTTGGAGTGCTAAGGAGTCCGTGAGGATCTTAGCAGATGTTCCTGTGGCTGATTGTGAGAGAGTGAGTACTGATTACGTTGGTTTGGTTTGGTTTTCTGTCCTGTCCTTGTCTTTCGGATCCATTTCTCCCAAAAAGTTGCGTGAGATTCCATTTCCATTGCATTGCACTCAATGGCACCGCAATCCACGGCTCTTCTGGCTCTGAATGCCTCCAGACTGGATTGCCGTCTCTTCCGCCGTCTTGTACTTTCAACTTTCGTTATCTGGATACGTTGCTCTGGACTGTATATGTACGTCATCAGTGAAGAAGCAAGAAGATCGTTTTAGAATTTTTATTTTACAAATAGCAAAAGCAAAGTGCCAAGTGCCACGTGCATTACTTTTTAAATCTTTTACTAAACTTTGATTCATTCGGATTTGTTTTGTATTAAATTTACGAAGGTCACACGCATGGCGTATTCCGAATTTTCTTGTTTATGTAGATCTGCAAACCTACCTTATTAGGTACCGTAAATTCTCTTTTACTACGCGGGTCTCTAATTGTACGCGAGGGTCCTAGGGCCTGAATGGAATAATGCGCGGGTCTCAAATAATACGCGGGTCTCTAACAGTACGCGGGTCACCTGAAGTATTTTCAGTGTTTAAGTGTACAGAAATTAGTGTAAACCTAACTTTTTAGCCACTGAATAGCTTGAATTAAATGATGCATTACTTTTAAGTCGCTTTAAAGTGTCAAAATTCTTGTCTTTAGCCTGTTTATTTCAACTAGATTCAGAGTAGTAAAACGGTTAGTTTGAATAATACCCGGGTCTCTATTAATGCCTAATTGTACGCGGGGGTCCGAGGGGCTGAATGGAATAGTGCAAGGGCGTTCTGTTAGAGGATTTACGGTACTTAGCTACTCCAAAGCGTTTGAAATGTCAAAAACAAATATTTTTGAATTTCCGAAAGAGACGTGGTACTTAATTGTATCCTTCTAATTGTAAAATTATTAATATTTAAAATGTATGGCTTCGAAACGGAGCAATATTTATTATTTTATTTACATACTTGGAAAAAGACAAAAAGGTGAACAATGTTAGATTTGCACGTTTTTAAACAGGTTAACTGCATTCTGACTACGTAATTGTGACAAGATGCAAAATGTCCTATTTACACATTTTTGAAAGGTAGAAAAAGTCCTATTTGCATGTTTTTGAAAAGTTGCAAAATGCCGTATAACACGCTATCAAATAGGTGCAAAATGTAGTAAATACACATTTTTGAAAGGTGAAAAATACACTAATTGCACATTAATGAAAAGGTTCAAAATGTTCTATTTACACATTTTGAGAAAAATTCCCTAATTGCACATTTTTGAAAAGGTTCAAAGTGTCCTATTTACGTAGACGTTTTCAAATAGGTGCAAAATGTTATAAATACACATATTTGAAAGGTAAAATAACCCCGAATTTTACATTTTTGAAAAGGTTTAAACTATTCTATTTACAAGCTTTTTAAAAAGTGCAAAATGTTGTATTTACTCCTTTTTGAAAAGGTGCAAAATGTTCTATTACAAGTTTTCAAACAGGTGCAAAATGTAGAATTTACACGTTCCAGAAACGATACAAAATTCACTATTTGCATGCCCCAAAAGAAGCAGTATGCTCTCCATCACAATGTTTCAAAGGTGGCAACATGATTAATGTCCACTTTTGGAGGGCCTAAAACATTCTAATTTGATACGACAGTGTAGCAGCTACCATCGCCAGGGCACTCCTATTGGCTTAGTACTTACAAAAATACTTTACATTTTAAAAACAATTTTAAAAATTGTAAAAAAGAAGCCCACTTTTTGGCTGGTTTAAATGACAAGTAAACGAGCCAAGAAAAAATTCCCCTTTTTGCTCCTTCAGTAACAAACTATCTAAAGACCTTCGTTGCGTTGCGTTGCGTTGCGTTACATTGCATTGCGTTACACTGTGTTACACTGCGTTAATGAAAAGTGACAGCTTCCGAAAACATCTCATCTCCTCACGTCATAAGACATAACATAACTGTAATCATAATCATAATCGTAAACGCTGAGCCCAACGCACTCCCACCAAACTCCCACAAAACACAACTCCATCCCAACTCCTCACAACTACCTGGACGGCACTCTCACAACAACTTTCAAAATATCTTTAGACTTCACTTTCCCTCTGTCGCAACGTTGAGACGCTTTCCCAGAACACTGAAACAATTCTTACGTTAGTTAGATCTTCCTTTATTATGGTAAGCCTGTAGACAGACCTAGGTATAGACGCTATATACAACTATATAGCCAGGTATAATTTTCATTTTCTCATCTTCTCGGGGTGTGTGCTATAGTGTGTGTAATCTCCATGAGACTTTACTTTGGTTGCGTCTACGTCTTCAGTTACATTTATAGTCCCTCAGCAGAAGCACTACGATCGTCGACAAGATGCGATGAGACAAGCAGACCGGATTTCACAACTCTTTTTCCTTCTCTCTCTGTCTCTCTCTCTGTCTTTCTTTCAAAGACTTCAAATTAAGTGGCAAGATTATTACACAGACTCTAAGGAGGTAGCTAGGTAGTTGAAAATGGTGATGGGAAGGAGCCTTACAAATGTGACCTTCTACTTTTGTACAATTTGGGGTTAAAAAAGTTCAAGAACAACGGCAAAAAAAGGTTGTACAATAGTATAAATAACTTCCATGGTAGTTAGTAGCTTTAAATATTGTAAAATAAGATATGCATTTCACTTTTTTTTAAAAACAAGACATAACGTAGTTCTGAAAAGTTGTAAAACGTGTTACAATACAATGTTTTATAAAAGAGCAAACTCCAAACGCCAGAATAAACACTTACTTCCAAACGGTGTAAACGATGAAATGGCACTTTAAAAAAGGATAAACGCCGCGATACACACCTTTCTAAAAGTTGTAAAACATGAAATTACACTTGAAAAGAAAGCTAAGCGACGCAATACACACTTTTTTAAAAGATGTAAACCATGAAATTACACTTTAAAAAAGGTTAAAGGGCGCGATACGCAACTCGCTAAAAGGTGTAAAACAGGAAATTACACTTTAAAAAAGCCTAAACGGCGCGATACGCAACTCGCCAAAAGGTGTAAAACATGAAATTACAGTTGAAAAGAAGGCTAAGTAAGCGCCGTGATACACACGGTTCCAAAAGGTGTAAACTATGAAATTACACTTTAATAAATTATGCTGAACGCTGGAATACACAATTTTCTGAAAAGTGGAAAATATGAAATTGCACTCCAAAAAAGGCTAAACGCTGCTATAAACAGCTTTCTAAAAAACGTAAAGCATACTTATTAAAGTTTTTCAAATAGAAAAACGACATTCATAACAACATTCTTAAAATGTGTCAAACAGCATACCTACATACATAAATGCATTCTTTGAAAAAACTCAAATAGTTTTTTCACGGCTTGAATACATAGTTGTAAAAACACAGTAGGTAGGTAGGCAAATACACTCCCTTTAGGCATAACGCCTATGGGAGGGTAAAAACACAGTATTACACTTTTTCAAGAACGCCAACTAATGTGATGGTAACATTTTGAATAGTTGCAACTGTTGCAAGACATAACGCTAAACTTTTTCAAAACAGTGTTTCGGCAAATCGTGTTATGACAAATGAACGCTTCTGAAAAATGCACAAAATAAAGCATCTAGACATTCTCAAATGGGCATTTCTATGGTAACGTCATATCTACAAGGCCCCTAACGATAGGTTCATAACTTTTTATATACATAGGGAGAATAATCTTTAGATCCCTCAGACGTCTTATTACACTTTTACTAGTGGTTTAAGCTTTTATGATTTAACTTGGAATGATACAAAGCAACATTTCAGTGACCACGAGCAGGTCAAGCCCAAAAAAGTACAACTAAAAATAAATACTACAATTGATCAAATCAGTTAAAAAATTGAAATAATCAAATCAATACTGTCTGTAATAAGCTGCTACAAATTTAAATCACGTTTAAGAAGCAAGATAATTTCCAAGATTTAATTATTTTTTTAAAAATATAAAAGGCGGCATTTTAAAATTTACAGCTACAGATTTGTGTTAAAATAATAAATTGAACTTCAGCGCCGTTTATTTCTAAAAAATATACTTTTTAAATTGTGTATTGATAGTTTACATTGCCAAATTAAAATAAACAGTTATTCGCGAATTTACAAAAGTGTGAGTGAAAAATGGATGCCTGCCGCACTGAAGGCAGGCATCCCTTTTTCACTCACACTTTTGTGCTGCCCTAGTCTAGCCAAAAGTCGTGACTAGACTAGGATTGACTAGCCTTGGCTAGACTAGTCTACCCTTTCAGAAGATTTGACTTGACTTGCCCAGCCAATTTTTTGTAAAATGACTTGACTCTAGTCACTAGCTCATCGTTGTCCTATACCAATACATGTGACTTGACAAGACTAGACTAGTTTGGTAATAAAATTTTATTTGAATAGACTAGACTTGACTAGCTAAAAATTTGGGCAACTTTGCCTGCCTTCACTATTATTGCTTAAAACCTTTTCGAAACGGTGCTGTATCCAGTTTTACATATATCTGAAAGTGGGAGTATCATGTTTTGGCTTTTTTGAAAGTGCTAATTTCTTGTTTCACATCTTTCTGAAAATGTTATTTTATTGTTTTGACCCTTTTGAGAGTCATAAATTACTTGTTTTGCATCTTTCTGAAAATGTTATTTTATTGATTTGACCTTTTAGGAAGTGTTGGTTACAGGGTTTTAATGCTTTCTAAAGTGTTCATTTCCAGTTTTGAGAGTTTTGAAAAATGTATTTTCTAGAAAAAGCACTTTTGCAAAGCACTCTTGCCATGGTTTCCTAGTTGCGAATAGGTTAAAATGTGTTTGTGTTTGCCTTGCAAACGGACCTGTCTTTCAATCTCATTTGGTTTGACGTCATTCCTTCCTTCTCACACCCCGCATACACGTTCATTAGTACCAGCTTTTTTTGCTTACAAATATTATTTTCCTCATTACACAACCCTACCAAAATCCATTGTGCAGGACAGAAGAGAGTATGCCAGGAATTTCATAGAAATATAAATTCTGCTTAGGGCCAAAGCATCATTGACTGAACTATTCCTTTGTAGTGTCTGTTTGTATTATTTTGTATTTATTCTGGATCACCTGGTCCTCATTCAGATGTGTTCACCGGTCCAATACGCAATGCAATGCAATGGCCAGCCTCGCTCCTATCTGCTCTCTGAGCGAAGAAAGTAGGTGGATTGGAAGTGGAACTGGAATTGGACCTCAGGGCACCGGCACGGCTGGCAAGGCTCTGTACAATCTACGTGTATACTTATAGACTCTACTGTGATGCTTAAGGCGCAAAAATACGCATAAATGCGGTTGCCTCCTTTAAAACGTTGCGTTGGAACAGAGCATACATTTTGCGAACCAGTTTGTAAGCTTCTAATTAGGACGTTTGGCGCATTTTCAAAAGCATGCAAATAGGGGATTTTACATCTTTTCAAAGCGAGGTAAATAGGACACTTTGCACGTTTTCAAAATCATGTAAACTGAATATTTTACATCTTTTTGAAAGCTTGCAATTAGAACACTTTGCGCCTTTTCAAAACGATGGAAATATTACTTTTTGCGCCTTTTCAAAACTGTGCAAATAGAAGATTTTGCTTCTTATCAAATTTATGTAAATAGAAGAATTTGCACCTTTCAAAACCTCGCACAGAGGACACTTTGCATCTGTTCAAAAATATGTAAATAGAACGTTTTTCCCCTTTTCAAAAGCATGTAAATACAACTTTTTGAACCTCTTCAAAAATATGTAATTAAATTGGAATACACGTCGTACCCTTGTATTACACGTTTGCATTGTATCTGCGGGATGTATCTCATCATTAAGAGTATAAAGTTAAATAGTTCTCCATTAAACGGCGTCTTACTGTTACAAATAAATTGTAATTGTTTTCCAAACAAATCCCAAAATAAAGTATTTACTGCATGTGAGTGGGTTTAAGCTTTCAAAAAATATTTTGCATTTTCCCGGAAACACCAAAATGTGCTATTTTCCGTAACAGGATTTTTTACACCTTTTCAAAAACATGCAAATGTGACATTTTGCACGTTTTCAAAAACATGGAGATAGTACATTTTGCACCTTTTCAAAAAACATGGAGATAGTACATTTTGCACTTTTTCAAAAACATGGAGATAGTACATTTTGCACCTTTTCAAAAACATGCAAATGTGACATTTTGCACCTTTTCAAAAACATGCAAATGTAACATTTTCCACCCTTTCAAAAACATGCAAATATGACATTTTGTACCTTTTCAAAAACATGCAAATGTGAGATTTTCCACCTTTTTAAAAACATGCAAATGTGACATTTTGCACCTTTTCAAAAACATGCAAATGGGCCCTTTTTCTCTTTTCCGAAACATGCAAATGTGACATTTTTTCAACGCCCTTCATTGGCACCTGTTACCTTTTCATAAACTTTTAAAATAGAAAAAATGTCACCTTTTAAAAAGTGTATAGAAATTCCATTTTACACCCTTTTAAACGCTCAAAACGAACTGTTTTATAATCGGTGGTTTCCATCTTTAAAATTCCTTCTTATTTTCAGCTTTAGTTTTGGCATCCTGATGTGATGATGTCTTTTGAAGCCCTTTTTGTAAAAGGGTCATTTTGCTCCTTAGATGCGTCCATCCATAACTACAGAAGGTGCACTAAATACATTTGATAGAGAAATGAAACTGCTCCAGTTATTCTCGTTGGTAATCGTCCGCGTAATCTTTGCTCTGTTTAGCTTTTCCCTCCCTGTGTCGATCCTCTTGCATCTGCAGACGAGTTGAGATCTCAAACTAAAGCTCAAGGTAGAATTGTAGAATAGAACTTGGGATTAAGCTGGACGATTCTTCCAGTTTTTTTTATCTCTCGTCTCTCTTTCTCACTGGTGAGTGTGCAGAGACAGTCGACAGTCTCTCGAAGGTATCATTTCATTTCATTTCTTCCCATCTTCCCTCTTTTCATTTCCTTCATTGTCTCCTTTTCATTTCCATTTTCATTTTGGAATGGAAGAGCCATAGAAGCGTGGAACGTACGTCCCAAGAAGACGCTTAACCTATTCGGAACTGAGAAACCATAGAAAGAATTCTTTACATAAGGGTTTAATTCTATAAATTAACTTTTTCAAAAGCGTCAAAACTAGTAAATAACACTTTTTCAAAAGGGTCAAAACTAGTAAATAACGCTTTTTCAAAAAGGTCAAAACTAGTAAATAACGCTTTTTCAAAAAGGTCAAAACTA
>JAQFZC010002765.1:0-21433 GCA_034695205.1 Dicyrtoma fusca
CAGTAGCATTACCGTGTTGGGCAATTATTGTGTTTACATTTATTTTTTAACATATCGAATATGTTAAAAAACTTTAAGCCACTTTAAGCCACTTTAAGCCGGTTTAAATCGCTTTAAACCACTGGCTAGGTCTTTTACCTAAATATGTGGCTTTTATTAAACCCTGGTTATATGGCAATACAAAGGGGGGAAAAAAGCAAAAAGCTATATTAGAAATTTTTTTTTGACTTTTGCAAGCAGTAGAAAACAATAGAAAGAGAAGAGGAAAGGAACTTTTACAAACTAACCGTAAAATCTGGGCAAAGCTCCTAAACGGACAAACCGTAGCGTATACAGACATACAAGAGTTGAACTGTTTTGAGTCAAAAACAGCCGTAACTTTTCAAAACGTTTGACCTTCGGGTGTAAGGTCGTCGACATTGGATTTGGAAAGTAATCACTTAAATACTGATGTCAAAGATTGGAAGGATTTGAAATAAAAAACAAAGTGACAAGGCTTAACGCCGTTTACGATTTCATTAAAAATACTATTATCAGTAACCGAAGTTTGAAAGGTCACAATTAGAAAGTATCGTTTTTAAAAAGGTAAAACCTAGATACCAATTTTTTTTTAAAAGCCAAAACTAAAAATGCATTTTTAACAAAGATCCTTTAATATTAACATTTGAAACACGGTCTAAATAAAGTTTCAAAAGCTCAAGACTAGACATTGTACAGATTAAACCGGTTTAAAAGGGGAAGATTTAAGATGTAGGCTGTGCACTGATGTTATACTGAAAACCTAATTCAGCAGTTTATATCCCGTCTTACAGTTTTCGGGTTAAAATAAAATTCATCTCGTCTACGTTTTTTCGGTTTTTTCAGGTGTATGTACGTGTGTAAGTGTAACGCCAACCTAAACTTATAGAGAAAATACTGAACTCATATTTGGAGAGTTCCGTCACAAATAGTCCTCTGAGTGCAGCCCAAAGGTAAATACCGACGTACTTGCATCGTATTCGTGATAACATTACCCGGATTTTAAAAAAAGCCACATTTTGGCAAAGTTTTACGCTGTTTACGATCACGTTAAATATTTGTATAAGAATCAATATGCAGTTGGATATCTCCTTGTTATCTTCTACGTTCGACGTTCGTGCTTGAGCCACAACGGTAAGCTACGTCATTCTTTCAGCTCACTAATTTTTGGTAAAAAAAACAACTACCGTAAATCCTCTTTTACTACCCGGGTCTCTATCTACACTACCCCTATCTCTAACAGCACGCGGGTCACCGTAAGTATTTTTAGTGTTTAAGTGTGAACAGAAATTAGTGTAAACCTAACTTTTTAGCCACTGAATAGCTTCAATTAAATGACACATACATTTAAGTCGCTTAAAAGTGTCAAAATTCTTGTTTTTAGCGTGTTTATTTCAACTAGATTCAGAGTAGTAAAACGGTTAGTTTGAATAATACGCGGGGCTCTATTAATGCACGGGTCTCTAATTGTACAAGGGGGTCCGAGGGGCTGAATGGAACAGTACGAGGGCGTTCTATTAGAGGATTATACGGTACGTTGTAGAGAATATACCTCAATAATCAGTTCTAATTATTTACGAAAATCCCTTAATTTAACAAGCTATGAAAGAAATTTTCCCTTCTAATAATTTAACAATATTATAATAATGTTTTATTAATTAATCAACTAATTAGTTATTCCCATTTTTAAAAGTTCAAACCTAAAAATTCACATGTTTAAAAAAGGTCAAAACTGGAAACGGATGCTGATGCTATAGATCAACGCCTTTTAGGATTTTGTGATACGAGTTGTTTTGTTTTAAATATTGTGTTTTAATTAATTATAGAAAAAACCTTGTTATAATAAATTGTAAGTAACACACATTGTTCGTGCGATTTTTTGATTTTTTTACAAATATTTTACCTATTTCTAGGCTTTCCTATCGGTCAAAAAGACCTTCTAAAGAGACAAATTGTGGAAAATGCTGATTTAGGCCCAAAATTGTCAGCGTCAAAATTATGTGGTCTACAAGGTTCATACCTTTATTTAAGTTTTAGCTGTACACACTAATTCCCGGATATTTCGGTAGTTTTACTGTTTTCTGGTTTAATAGAGGAAGATTTGAGGGGTATATGCTTAACATAGTGTCATACGGAAAACCAGTTTTTGTAGGTTAAACTCAATACGGTTTTTGTAACTTTTTGGTTAAAATACAATTCATCACCTCGCGAAGTTTTTGTTTTTTCGGCTTTACGTGTACCTATACGTTTAACGCTACTCTGTGGAAGATACCATCGGTGTAAATTCTGTTGGTTCAGACAGTCTTTTGACCATAATGTAAAGGTAGGCGTACTCCGTTAAATACTTAAATTGTGGTAGCAAAATTAATTTAAAAATGTAATCATGGTGACCAAGTTTAACGCCGTCTACGATTACTATATTGCTGCCCACAAGTACATATTTAGAGAAAGTTGAAGCGGAATTCTATGTTGTACATATGGCAGTTTTGGTGGAGTCATTACTTGAGAAACTTACTCTTTTCATGTGGTTTAATGTTTTAAACAAAATCTAATTGCGGCAAACATAGCACACTACGTAGATCCAAATATTTTAGAAGCTTTCCTTAAATTAAAACAAGAAATCAACATTTTCAATCGTAATGTAATTAGTAGCTTGAAGTTGGTACCTGTAGTAGACTTTTTACCATTAGAATGACCTAATGGTAAAGTTAAAAAGGCAATACATAAATCTAAATATAGTTTCTATTGGAATCAACTGCCAGCATTTAGAAATGTAATTATTTTTTGCTAATTTTTAGAAATCCGAATAATGTAAATTGTAATGCATAAAAAAGGAAGTTCAAAACAAGCAATAGATTTTTTAATGATGGACAAAACTAGAAATTAACAGCTTTAAACAGGCCAAGACTAGATATTTTACAGATTACACAGGTTTAAACGTTAAAGATTTAAGGAGTATGCTACGCATAATGTTATACTGAAAACCCATTTTAATATATATGCAATACTATTCTTTTGGTGTTAAAACATAATTCATCACGTCACCGATTTTTCGGGTTTTTCGGGGTATGTGCATTGATTTTACGCCAATCTGTCCTGTTCAAGATATCGCTTGACATTCTTTTCGAATTTGTCGCTAAAGACAGTTCATTGACCCTTATGAATAGGCATAAACCCAATTAATTTCATTGTGATAGCACTACCATCATTTAAAATATAACGACATGTTTACAAAGTTTACCGCCGTTTACGGTTACTTTAAATATGTTTAGAATCGAGGTGATGAAGGTTTTTGAAAAAAAATATTTTTGAGTTTAATAATTTTAGCTTGAGCCATAACTTTGAGAGACTCATTCGTCCCAATTTGCTAATTTTATTTAAACAAACAACAAAACTACTAAATTGTAGTAAACATGCCCAGTATGTTGATCTAAATATATACAAAAGTCCTTTAATTGAAAGAGCTATGGGAGCAATTATTCCTCTTTAATTAATGTAAAAATATTATAATAATGTTCTAAAAATTAATTATAAATAATTAATTATTTATATTTTTTCCTAAATGTCAAAACCAGAAATTACTTTTTCACAATAAGGCCAAAGCTACACATTAACGCTTTTTTACAGGTCAAAACAAGAAAGTAACATTTTCAATCTGAAAGATCTTAGTGGGTAGAATTCGGTACTAATTGTTAGGTTATTAGTATAAGTTAAAAAGTCAATAAATAAAAAGTTATTTTCTATTGACATTCGACTGTTAGCATTTACGATGTAATAACTTTTTATTTCTCAATTAACTTATCTAAACTATCTAATGACTACTATCTCTAATCTCAATATACACTTATTGCTAAATAGTAGAAATCAAAGAAAGTGCAAAATTCAACAAAACTGAATTACAGCAAACGTTTAGAAATCTTTACAATTTACTAGTTAAAAACTAAAATGTGTGAAACTATTACTCGAACTAATTTGTTAAAACAACCGTCTGAAGCGACAAAATTTTGAATATTTTGGTGCAAGCACAAAATTTGACAGCGGGGCTTCAAAATAAATGGGCTGCAAGGTAACGCTATTTACGTTCGTTTTAGCCGTTCACAACATTTCTCGGGTATGTTGGAAAATGGTGTTCTCAATTTTTCGGTTTAATAAGGAAAGAATTAAGGGGTATATACTATATAACTATATATGGAAAACCTATTATTGCAATTTATATTCAATACTATAACTTTTGGGTCAAAATACAATGCACCACGTCACCGATTTTTCGGTTTTTTCAGACAAGTTTAACTCCACCCTGTCACGTCTAATGATACATGTAGTGTCATTTGTGTTGCTTAAGGCAGTCTTTTGATCAACGTGCATACGTAGAAGTACCCGATTAATTTAACTTTGTGATAATAAAATTTCAATGATTTTAAATAAAAAACATAATGACTGAATTTAACGCCGTCTACGATTACCTTAAAAACTTTTAAATTTCCTTGACCAGTTTACAGGGCCAAATCATTCGCTCACCAAATTTTCTTAATTTAACCAGCGTTACAGGGGGTCATTTCCAAAAATAACACTGTAAAAGTAACAAAACTAGTAAAATTGTCGTTTTAAAAAAATTAAAAACATGAATTTGATTTCTCAAAAAAGATAAAACTAGCAATTAACTGTTTGTTAAAAGTGAAAACTAAAAATTACGTTTTTCAAAAACATCCACAACTAGGATTTATCGTTTTAAAATAAGGTGAATCGAGGAATCAGAATTTTCAAAAAATGCAAAGTACTACATCATCGTTTTTAAAAATGTGAAAATCAAAAATTGGCATTAGCAGAAAGTTCAAAACTAATAACTTAATATTTTCAAAAGAGTTAAAACTAGAAATCAATATTTCGAATCACAAATAGCTCTGCACTGGTAGACACTAACTGACTCTGGCTGTGCGGCAGTACATAAAAGAAGAAAAGACCAAAGGCCAAAAGCTGTATTAGAAATTTTCTTGTTTGACTTTGGTGTACCGTGTGAAGCAAGAGAGAAAGAAAGGTGCAGGAACGAAACTTTTAAAATCAAGTCTTACAATTTTGACCAAGTTCCCAAATGCCGCACCGTAGTACATACATGCGTGTAAGAGGTGACCGAACTGTTTTGGCCCTAGGGTTTAAAAGTTTAAAAACTAGGGACTTTAATGGGGATACAAAAAATTGGAAAGATTTTAATTAAAAAAAAATAAAGGGACAAGCCTCAACGCCGTTTACAATTAGCTTCAATATTTATGGAACGCATCATGCAGGTGGTTTGTATTTACTCTCTCAGACGTACATGGAATATTTGCGCATTAACTGAAGTTTTGACTGACCTACTCTATCCTCAGTGCAAGTTGCTTATTTTTTTAAACACCGAACTTTAGTATTAAGCGTATGCGGGCACTTATAATGTTTATGCCTTCGTAAACATTCAAAAAAAATTCCTTAATTAAACGTGCTGTAGAACGCATGATTCTAAAAACTAACCCTTTTTTATCAATACCGGAAACTAACTTTTTCAAAAAGGTCAAAACCAACAACTAGCTTTGTAAAAGTTGAAAACTAGAAATTAACAATTTCAAAAAGGTCAAAACTAGACATTTTACAAATTATTTGGTTTTAAAAGGGGAAGCTTTAAGGGATATTCTTTGCATAATGTTTTAACTGAAAAACTAGTTTTGCAATTTCTAAAGTGTAACGCCGTTCATGATAACAATAGATATTTTCGGAAACTTAGAATGTTCGTTGTGCAATATAAATTACTTCGATGGGTATTTTTGCTTGAGCCACAACTGAAAGTGATCATTATTCCCAAGTAGCGCATTATTTTTTACAAAGCTACTAAATTATAGGAAACTAACCCCAATATGAAGATCTAAATATTTACCAAAAATTCATTAGTTTAAAGAGCTATGGAAGGAATAATTCCATTCCTTTTAATATGATCACATTATAGGTTATAATGTATAATAATTAATTACCGTAAACTCTCTACATATTACTACGCGGGTCTCCATTAGTACGCGGGGGTCCGAGGGCCTGAATGGAATAATGCGCGGGTCTCCAATAATACGCGGGTCTCTAACAGTACGCGGGTCACTGGAAGTATTTTCAGTGTTTAAGTGCACAAAAATTAGTGTAAACCTAACTTTTTAGCAATTGAATAGCTTGCATTAAATGCCACATACTTTTAAGTTGCTTAAAAGTGTGCAAATTCTTGTTTTTAGCCTGTTTATTTCAACTAGATTCAGAGTAGTAAAACGGTTAGTTTGAATAATGCGCGGGTCTCTATTAAAGCGCGGGTCTCTAATTGTACGAGGGGCTGAGTGGAATAGTGCGAGGGCGTTCTATTAGAGAGTTTACGGTAACTAATTAGTTATTACTATTTTTTTTAAAATATTAAACTAGAAACTAACTTTTTTAAATGTTACTGCTAGAAAATAATTTTTTAAAATGTAACTACTAGAAACTAATTATTTTGCAAGGGTTAAAACTAGAAATTAATTTGTTCAAAAAGGTCAAAACTAGAAACTAACATTTTTACAAGTATCAAAGCGAGAAAATAACTACTTTACAAAGCCAAAACTTGAAATCAGTTCAATGGTAAAACGTTAGTATCTAATTGCTGGAATAGTTACAAGGCTGATCTAATAGTAAAGTTAAAAAGTCAATTGTCAAAAATTTATTTTGCATTGGCATTCGACTTTCAGCACTTACGATGTCATAATTTTTCATTCCTTAATCTAGAAGCACTTATTGCTCAAATAGGAATAATCACAGATTCCGTCAAACATCAAAAAAACTGAATTAAATCAAACTTATAGAAATCTCTAGACAATTTACTAGTTAAAAACTTTTTGTGAAGCTACATTCGTTTTGCTTAGCGTTCATTGTCTTTGGTCTTATTTTTTCTTATTGTAAGTCACTTTTGCATTCCATTCGAAACAGTAATATATTTTACAGGTAAAATGCGAAGGTACTTCTGAAATAGCAAACACTTTTATTTGCCATTTAAAAAATAAATACTGTATCCTCGCAAATAGAGCCCCTGGGGCTCTATTCAAAAATTATTGCCGTAGACTGGGGCTCTATTCAAAACTTCCCCCATTGCTTGCCGTATAATTTTTGAGTTAAAATATAATTCATCCCGTGAGGAGTTTTTCGGTTTTTTTGGATTCATGTGTGCAAGTTTAGCGTTACTTTAGCACGTCTACAGATACCGTTAGTAAACATTCTATTGCTTAGGGCAGTCTTATGGTCAAAGTGCATAAGTAGGTGTACTTTGTGATATGTAGCAACCTTTCTACGATTTTAAATACAAACCGTGTTGATAACGTTTAACGCCGTCTACGATTAACTGAAATATTGTTTTCATCGCATACAACTAGATACTTTTCTTATTTCAATTTCCAACACTCAATATTTTTGTTGAAGTCGTAGCTTTAAGATTAATAGACTCACTCTCTTTAAGGCGATTATTTTTTTAATCAAAACTAAATTGTAACGAAAATCATTTATAAGTAAACCTAAATAATTTGTAAACAAGCCTTAATTTAACTAGCACTGGAATGAATCATTCCCAAAAATAAAACTTTACTTTACATGTATGAAAAAAATTACAAAAAAATTTTATTCTCAATAAAGTGTAATCTAGATTTTTTCAAAAAGGTCAAGCACGACATTAACAGTAGTAGTTTCGAAAAGGACAAAACAAGAAATTCTCGTTTTCAGACACATTCACAAAAAGGAATTATCGTTTTCAAATATATACATACCTACCTATGTAGGTTTTAAAAACATTCAAAAGGAAAAGTTTTTCTTTTTAATAACGTCAAACCGAAATTAACTTTTTCGAAAATGATAACAAGAGAGTAACATTTTTAAACTGCCAAAACTTGAAACAAACATTTTCAAAGTAGTCAAGAGTAGAACTGACATTTTTAAAAACGTTATAGTAAATAACATTTTCAAAGCGGTCAGAAATAGAAAATACCATTTTCAAAATAGTCAAAAGTAATAATTTACTGTTTCAAACTTGCCAAAACGAGAAATACCTTATCAGCACAGGCCAAAGCTACTAATTAACATTTTAAATCGCAAATGAATCGCTATGCACGGCACTAGACTGGATGGGACCGACTGACTTTTGCTACGTAGAAACAGGAAAGAAGCACCCAAGCTATTCATTATTGGAACTTAACGCACGTCTGACACTTCTAAAGACACTGCTTAGCCGAATTAGTAATTTTGTTAGCTACATACAGTCATTTGACCATAATGTATACGTACGTGTACAGGGTTACTTTAGTTGTCGTAACAAAATTTCGAAGATTTAAAATAAAATTCATGGTGACAAAGTTTAACGCCGCTTACAACTCTTTAAATAAATTTTTTTAATCTCTTTTCTAAGGTCATGTATTGTCACTACGGGTTAGACATTTTCCTGGAGCCGAACTATAATAAACTTTAAATGACTCAGTTATTCCAAATCGCTTAGTTTTTTAAAAAAGAAAAGTAAATAGTGTGGTGAACATATCCCAGTATGTAGATCTGAATGTTTTACAAAAATTCCTTAATTAACCAAGCTTTAAAAGGGATCATTTCTTTTTAATTAATTAATAATATTTTCATAATTGACTAATTAATTGAACTTTAAAACAATTAATTCTTTAGATAAAATGATAGAGCACACACTATTGCATCATACTGTGCCCCCTTCTTCAGAAATTCTGGCTTCTTTTTTTCATGAGAATGACAGGCTTTTTTTTATTTAAAATATTACCGCTAATGCCATAGATCCACGCCGCTAATAAATAAACTTTGTTTTCGTTCTAATTCATTTGATTATTTTAAAGTTAGAACTGGAAACCAACACATTCAAAAGCGTTCAAAACAAGAAAACCACGTTTCAATAAGGTCAAAACTAGAAATTAGCATTCTTAAAAAAATTCAAAACTAGAAATGCAAAAAAAAAGTCAGAACTAGAAATTCACATTTAAAAAAAAAGTCAGAACTAGAAATTCACATTTAAAAAAAAGCCAGAACTAGAAATTAGCATTTTTAAAAAAAGTGAAAACTAGAAATGCAAATTTAAAAAAAAAGTCAGAACTAGAAATTCACATTTAAAAAAAAGTCAGAACTAGAAATTAGCATTTTTAAAAAAAGTGAAAACTAGAAATGCAAATTTAAAAAAAAAGTCAGAACTAGAAATTCACATTTAAAAAAAGCCAGAACTAGAAAATAGCATTTTAGAAAAAAGTCAAAACTAGAAATTCAATTTAAAAAGGTCAGAACCGGAAATTAACATTTTTAAAAAACGTCAGAACTAGAAATTCAAATTTTTTGAAAAGATCAAAACTGGAAAATCACATTTTTAAAATAGGTCAAAACTAGAAATTAGCATTTTCAAAAAAGGCAAAAATAGGAAATTAAGGTTTTCAAAACTGTCAAAACAAGAAATTCATATTTTGAAAAATGTCAACACTAGAAATCTACGTTTTCCGTCGCAAATCGTTATGCCCTGGGTAGCACTGGCTGGCTTTTCCTGCTGTGGCAATACATACAAGTAAGAATGACCCAAACCAGAAGGCTATACTAGAGTGTTTCCACTTGGATTTTGCTCTACAGAAGAAAGCAAGAGAGAAAGGGCAGGAGAGAAACTTTTACAAAATAATCTTAACATTTTTTTCAAAGTACCCAAAAGTTTGCCAAAAGTAGTATGCTTACACATACTAGAGGTGACCAGACTGTTGTGACCTTCATGTTTAATACCCTTGACATTGCATTTTGAAACTAGCCACTTTAAGAGTGCGATAGCAAGATAACTCTGACTTTAAATAAATAAATGGAGTGACAAAGCTCAACGCCGTCTACCGATAGCTGCATTTTTTTATTAACTTACAGACAAAGATTCATTAATTATTCCTTGGTCATTGTTTAAACCTCAAGAATAATAAAGGCGAAACTTATCGTAAAAAACATTGAGCGGTACACAGCGTCTCTACGCACCAACAGCGTTTAAGTCTTAATAAATGTTTTATAAAATTCCTTTATTTAACGGGTTGTAAAAGGCATGATTAATTTTTAAAAATCCCTTTTAATGTATCAATGCCTAGAAATTATTTTCAAGACGAGTAGCCAAAACTGGAAATTAAATTTTTTAACAGATTACGACTAGATATTAACTTTTTCAAACGGATTGGAACTGGAAATTAACTTTTTAAAACAAGTCAACTAGAAATTAACCCTTTTTAAATTGTCAGAACTGGAAACTAACTTTTTTAACAGGCTCCTTACTTAAAATTAAAATGTTTCGAATAGCTCAAAAACATAAATTAAAATTGAAACACAACTAAAAATTTACAGTATGGGCCAAGTCAAAACTAAAACTTAATTTTCATAAACGTCAAAACTATAAATTAGAGGTTTCAAAAATGTCAAACCTAAAAATTCACATTTTCAAAAAACGTCAAAGCAAGAAATTAATTTTCTAACACATTCCAAAGACAGAAATCAACTATTAAAGCCCAAATAAATTACTTTGCAGTGGTTTGGGCTGAATGTCTTTTTCTATGTGGCAACACACAGAAAAAAGACCCCGGGCAATGGGCTGTATACGAAATTTTGCCCTTTGGCTTTGCATATAGTAGAGAAACAAGAGAACAATTACTCCGAAGTTTACAAACACTCTTAAAATGTTTGCAAAAAGTTTTTCACGAGCTATTAAATGAATCATTCCCTTCTGATTACTTTAATGGTATCATTATTACGATTATACCGATACCGATTATCCGATATTTAACGAATTAATTACTAATACTTTTACAAATGCTAAAACCAGAAATTAACTTTTCAGAAGGCTCAAAGCTAGAAATTCACTTTTTGAAAATGTCAAAGCATGACATTAATTTTTAGAAACGGTCGGAAAATAATACAAATTGTTTCAAATGTTAACGCCGTTTACGATTAGCGTAAATATTTTATTGCTCACCTATGGTATAGGTTTCTTTGGCTTAATGCTTTCTATATGTACGTAATTGAGTGGCTCATTCAATGAAAATCGCTTATTTTTTTAAGAGCACACTTATCTGTCGTGAGCGTATACAGACATCATTGTCCAATGTACCTACATAAATGTAGTACAAATACTCTTTGATTCAACTGATTTTAGAAGCCATTTAAAAAAGGACAAATCTAGAAAACAGTAGTTTCAAAAAGTTCAAAACTAGAAATCATCACTTTCAAAAAAGTTGAAACTAGAAAGTTACATTTTCAAAGAGGTTAGAAGTACAAATAAAGTTAACAAAGGTCAAAATTAGAAGTTAACATTTTTAATAAAGTCAAAACAATAACTTAGCATTTTCAAAAAGGTAAAAACTAGAAATAAATTATTTACCAAAGAAAAACATTAAGAATTAACATTTTAATCGAGGTCTAATCTTGAAATTAATAGTTTCAAAAAGATTTGGTCAACATTTAACAGATTAGATGGGTTTAAAGGGAAAGATCAACAGGTTCAAAGAGATATGCTATGCGCAATGTTATAGAATAAAAATCATTTTTCGATTCATTTTTGTATCAATATTTTACATATTATTATACAAACATTGCATTATTGGTCAACAAGGTGGTCTCAAGGCAGAAATCCTGTAAAATGTTAATCTAGGCACAAAATTTTCCAGTTACTTCACATCTATTTCTGCTACAAGGTAACAATATTTAAGTTTTAGCTGAATAAACTAATTGCCGTGTATTTAGGCAGCTTTTTTTTAGTTTTTCAGTTTAGTAGGCGAGAATTTAAGGGGTACACGCTATGCATAATGTTATACATATACGGAAACCCCGGTTTTGCAAGTTATATCAATACTATGATTTTTGGGTTACCTAAAATACAATTCATCATGTCATGGATTTTTGTTTTTTTTATTTGCATGTAGAAAAACGCTACTCTGTCACGTTTAAAGATACCCTCTCGCCTCGGTGCACGTAATGTTCCTAATACTGCAATAAAATAATGATTTTAAATAAAATACGTGGTAACATAGCTTAACGCCACTTGCCGTTAACTTAAATGCTGTTTGAACCCCTCTACTATAAATATTAAGCTGTAATGGCTGCCTAAGTCTAAATTGTTGCTACCCAGATTTAATTCTAAGTTTCAGTGACTTATTTTTTATTCCAAACTAAATTATAGTAAACGGACCCCAATAAGTGGAACTAAATATTTTACAAACATCCTTTAATTTAACGAGCACTAGAAATGGTCATTCCCAAAAACACTTTAAAGGTTCCAAAATTAATAGCAAAATTTTCACTCACAAAAAAGTCAAAACTAGAATTTTTTTTTAAAAACATCCACAAAAAATTATCGTTTTCAAATACCTAGGTTAAATATAGAATCAACATTTTCAAAAATTTCAAAATGTGAACGTATTCCTTTTGCAAAGGTTAAAACCATAAATTAAACTACAGAAGGTCAAAACTGCAAATTAATATTGTCACAAGCGTCAAACCTACAAATTAACACTGCCACAATAGTCAAAACTAGAAATCAACGTTTTCCACCGTAAATCACTATGCATTGTTTGCACTGATTGGAATTCCCTTTGTGCTTTGTTGCAATGAATAGAAGAATAAATTCATAAGGCAAACGGCCCTATTTAAACTGTTTGACTTTGGCATACAGTAGAAAACAAGAGAGAAAGAAGGGAACTGGAATGAAGCTTTTTACAAAACAATCTTAAAATGGGCAATTATCTAAATTACCCGCCGTAGTACATATATCTGCATGGAAGAAATGTCCAAATTGTTTGGACCATCGGGTTTCAAATCCTTGACATTGTACATATTTGGAAACTAGGCACTTTAATACTCATAAAAAAATTGGAATGATTATAATTTAAAAAAACAAGTTGGCAAGGCTCAGCGCCGTTTACGATTAACTAACAAATTTTTATATCAATAAACGAAGTTGGGACATGCAAATTCAATTGAACATTGTAGGTTAGCATAATAATGAAACTTTAGATTGCTTACTGTGTACTCTCGCTTAGGTATTTAAAATTCACACTGAACGTTAGTGGGCGTAGGAGGACACTAAATAATGTTTCTTGGTTTGTAAATAAAATCTAAAGTTTCTGTGTTATTACAGTTTTAATGAACTATTAGACAAACCTCTGTATTAGTAATAAATTGTAAGTGACACACATTAGGCGTCCAATTTTACGATTTGTTTTTACAAGTATAAATATGTTACGTATTTTTATGTAAACTTTGCATGGGTCAAAAAGACCTTTTGAAGCGACAAATTATGAAAAATGCTGGTTTTGGCACAAAATTTGACATTGCCCATTTGCTTCAAAATTATATGAGCTCAAGGTACCTAACACCATTTTAGCTGTACGCACTAATTTAGTGGTATTTCGGGGGTTTTTTAGTTTTTCGGTTTAATAGGAGAAGACTTTATGAATATGTAGTAGCAAAATGTCAATAATTTTAAATACAAAGCATGGTAACACCGCTTCACGCCGTTTACGATTACCTTAAATATTTTTGAAATTTTGTATGAGTAGTTGCATGTGTGGTAGCTATTCCAACATTCGACATTTTTGCTTGAGTCCTTATATTAAGAGTGTCTCACTCTTTCCAATTCGTTTTTTTATACAAAACTTAATTGCTGCAAACAAAGCCCACTTCGTAGATCTAAATATTTTACAAAGGCTCTATAAATTAACGAGCATTAACAGGGATCATTGCCAAAGTAACACTCAACAGGCATCAAAACTAGTAATAAACTGTCATTTTCAAAAAAGCCAAAACTAGAAATCCACTTTTTCAAAAACATTCACAACTAAAAATTGTCGTTTTCACTTAGGCTAAATCCAAAATTAAACAATTTCGAAAAATTAAGAAGTCACCCTTTTCAAAAGAAATTAAGTATTTCCAAAAGGTCAAAACTACAGATTAGCATTGTCACAAGGATCAAAACTAGAAATCAACGTTTTGTATCGAAAATTTCTGTGCACTGGCTTTCACTAACTGGCTTGTGCTACGTGGGAGTACTTAAAGAAAAAACAAGACCCAAGGCAGAACGCTGTGTTTGTGTTAGAAGTTTTGGCCTTCAGCTTTAACCTATACAGTAGAGAAACGAGAGAGAAAGGATAGAGAAGGAAAGCAACTTTTACAAAACTATCTTATATTTTTTGGCAAAATATTTTTTTAAAAACTTCCCGCAGTTGCCAAAAGTATATACACTCACAAAAAGAGGTGACCAAACTGTTTTGGCTGTCGGGTTTGCAATCCTTGACATTGTATTTTGAAGCTGGGGTCTTTTATAGTGATTACCAAAATCCCAAGGCTCAACGCCGTTTGCGATTAGCTGAAAAATTGTTTATAATCGTACATTAATAATGTGATGAAAGTTGAGGCGTGCGTTGAATATTTCTGCTGTATTAGTAATTTAACGAACTCATTCTAGATACTCTACGCACGTCTCTTTTTTTAAAAATAAAAACGCTTAACTGAAACGAACGTAGATGGACACTAATAAAGTTTATATTCTGTAAATATTTTACAAAAAATCCTTAATTTACCATGTTGTAGAGGATGATGATGATGATATGATTCCCAAATAACACATTGGATGTAGCCATACTAGAAACTAACATTTTTAAAGCTGGTCAAAACAATTTGAATTTTCAAAACAAATCAAAATTAGAAATTAACTTTTTCGAAAAAGACCAAAACTAGAAATTAGCATTTCCAAAAAAGGTCGAAACAAGAAATTAACATTTTATAAAAAGGTCAAAACCAGAAATTAATAATTTTAAAAAATGTCAAAACAAGAAATTAACAATATAAAAAAAGGTCGAAACAATAAATTAACATTTTATAAAAGTTTAAAACCAGAAAGTATCATTTTTAAAAAAGTTCAAAACAAGAAATTTAGTATTTTCAAAAAATGTCGAAACAAAAAATGTACATTTTCAAAAAGGTCGAAACCAGAAATTAATATTTTATAAAAAGGACAAAACTAGAATTTAACATTTAAAAAAAGCGTCAAAAATAGAAATTGCCAATTACAAAAAGGTCAAAATAAGAAATTAAATCTTTTACAAATATTCCAAACTCGACTCAGCACCGTTTCAAATATTTTCCGCAGAAACTGAACTTTGGAGATTTTACAGTTTTACTGAAGCGGTGTAATATGGATAGCACGTGGACTTATACCGTTTTGCATTTAGAATATATTACTGCAGTAAACTACGAAATCGCTACTGTGACTGCAAACTCTCCTAATTGTAAGTAATGCTTGTGGTTAACTGCAAAATGGCCCAATTTCATCAGTAATGCAGAAAGTTAGATCTACGTGCACCGCAAACCTCTGCAATGTAATGCCAAATGTACTACAGTTTTGGATTTAAGATTTTAGTGAACTTGGGCCGTTTTGCAGTTAAGCGGAAACTATATGAACTTTGGTCACTTTGCAGTTACGGTAGCGATATGTGTACGGTAGTAAGACGTAGTGGTGAGTGTGGTAGTGGAAGTGTGTGTGATGTGATGACTTTTTCATCGACCCTTAAATTCTCCACTTGGCTGAAGATTCGAGTTCAATCTTTGACTTCTTATCAGCTCTTCCGGTGCGTTGCTTTCTTCGGATCGCTTCCTTGCACACACACACACACACACACACACACGCAAGGGGCTGTCCATAAATGACGTTTGCAAACGAGGGTAGGTACGTGGTTGGAGCTTCCATTTAAGCTAATGTTAAAAAATGCAAACTTTTTGGGGAGGGGGGAGAAAATGTCAGAAAAATGCAAACGTCATTTATGGACAGCCCCCAACCAAAAGCAAAGAAGGAAAATATCGCTGCCCATCCATCCCATGTCTTTATCATTACTGAAGAAGCGAAACGAAATATTATTATTTTATACGTCCAGCTTTTTTTGCTACTGAACCGTCTCGAACGGTGTAACACACTAAGTTGGATCACTTAAAAT
This sequence comes from Dicyrtoma fusca, assembly GCA_034695205.1. Classification (NCBI taxonomy): domain Eukaryota; kingdom Metazoa; phylum Arthropoda; class Collembola; order Symphypleona; family Dicyrtomidae; genus Dicyrtoma; species Dicyrtoma fusca. Next base: position 16,035 of record JAQFZC010002765.1, read on the forward strand.
GTAAAAATAAAGATATAATTTATTTTATCTACAACTTTTTACATCCAGTAATTTTAATAAACGGCTTCCATCTTTACAAATTAATCTAAATTTTAATTTTGGGACTCTTCATTATATTGTGTTTGAGATTTTCATTGTTACCGTGTACGCGTAGAAACAGCACACTTTGGAATACATATTTCAAAAATGTCCAGGTACGACTTTTTGCCTCATTTCAAAAACATGCAAACAAGAGAATTTTCAATTTTCGAAAAGGCGAAAATAGGACTTTTTGCCTCATTTCAAAAAGATGCAAATAGGAGAATTTTAAATTTTCTAAAAAGCGAAAATAGCCCTTTTTGCCTCATTTCAAAAACATGCAAATAGGAGAATTTTCAATTTTCCTAAAAGTGAAAATAGGACTTTTTGCCTCATTTCAAACACATGCAAATAGGAGAATTTTTAATCTTCCAAAAAACGAAAATAGGACTTTTTGCCTCGTTTCAAAAACATACAAATAGGCGAATTTTCAATTTTCCAAAAAGCGAAAACAGGGCTTTTTGCCTCATATCAAAAACATGCAAAAAGAATTGTTTGCAGCATTTAAAAAAAATTAAAATGCGACTTTATATATGCCTCGTTTTAAAAACAGGCATGAGGGATGGTTTGAAATTTTCTAAAAAGAGAATATAACACTTTTTCAAACATTTAAAAAACATGCCGAGAGAACAGTTTGCAATTTTCTAAAAGGCGAAAATGGTACTTTTTCCCACACTTCAAAAGCATGCCGAGAGAACAAATTGAAATATTTCAAAAAGCGAAAATTTCATACAAAAAAGATGCAAGAAGGACAGTTTACAATTTTCTAAAGAATGTGTAAACTGGATAATTTGCCTCATTTTAAAACATGTAAGAAGGACAGTTAACAGCCTTTAAAAAATTAGCAAATAGTAAACCTTTTGCTTATTTTCAAAGTAGTGTAGGTGGATGCACTCAAATTAGGCAAAGAAAGAATGGACCGGCTTGCTTCTTCAGTTCTGGCCTCCCACACTCTCTCATGCTTACTTACACCCACACACACACAAGCACTCATTGAATTCTGAATCCTGGGCCCTCGAAGAAAATAAAATGAAAATTTCAAAACTTTTATTACGTATACGTGTAGATGAGCCGACTTTACGCTGAATCTGCTGTTCATTTTTCTGTTGATTCCCCTTTATTTTATTTCCTCAATATAGCTGTTGCGGATTAAATTTTAAAATTCGAATCACTACAGATTATATAGATTCTAGATTTGAACTTGAAATATAATCTAAGTAAAGCTTCACAATTTCCCAAAATTACTTTGCGTGGTTTTAAAAATATGTGAAATACGGATTAAGTTTGCTGGTAAATGAACTACAAATGAAATTTGTTGAACTATAGAAGAGAAGAAATAAAATCTTTTTTATTTTAAGAGCAACTTTCTCGCTAGCTAACAAAATAATAAGTCTAATAGATGACGAAAGATTTGTATTTACTTACAGGAAAGATAATTATTACATTTATTTGATTTATGATTTTTATGAACTATGACCCATATTAATATTTCGTAAAGATTACAATTTTTTTTGCAATTACGTTATTACTTATGTAGGTACCGACGTACAATTGACTGACTGACTTACTGGATAAAAACCGCTCAACTTTCTTTTTGTTCTTTCCTGTTTGTTTGTCGTTTTTTCTTTACTTTTACTGCAAGCAGAGTGAGTTTGTTTTTTTGAATGACTGTGAGTGTTAGTAAAGGAGCCATAAATCCAGCGACAAAATGAGAGCACAACATATGAAATGAAAATGGAATCTATTTCACACAAAAAAGAGGAAAAATTCTGGGGAAAGAAAAATGCCCATTGCATCAGCTGATTCAGTTCTTTTAGCTCAAAGAATCCGAACCAGCTTCTGTATAACATGTACATATGTCTTTAGCAGGGAGACAGACAGACTGGGAAGAGGATAGACAGCTGGGTGCATACACTACATAATTATTTCAGCCGATGCTTAAGAGGCAAAATGATGTAATGCGCCTTTTAAAAATGAACCTATAATGAGCATATAAAATGGATGTTTTGCTTTTTTTAAAACACGTGATTCGCTCAATTTACGTATTTTTGAAAACACACAAGTAGAAAACTTTACATATTTTTAGAACCATGAATTTAGGCATCTTTTCAAAAACATGTAAATAGGACTTTTTGCACCTTTTCAAAAATGCGTAATTAGGATAATTTGCACCTTTTCGAAACTGTGTAATTAAGACTTTTTGCACCTTTTTAAAACTGTAATTAGTATAATTTGCACCTTTTTAAAACTGTAATTAGGAATTTTTGCACCTTTTTGAAACTGTGTAACTGGGACTTTTTGCACCTTTTTAAAAATGTAATTAGGAATTTTTGCAATTTTTTAAAACTGTGTAATTAGTATAATTTGCACCTTTTTAAAACTGTGTAGTTAGGAATTTTTGCACCTTTTTGAAACTGTAGTTAGGACTTTTTTCACATTTTTAAAACTGTGTAATTAGTATAATTTGCACCTTTTTAAAACTGTAATTAGGATCTTTTGCACCTTTTTAAAACTGTGTAACTGGGACTATTTGTACCTTTTCAAAAATATGTAGTTAGGACTTTTTGCACCTTTTTAAAACTGTGTAATTAGGACATTTTGTACCCACTGTAATTACTATAATTTGCACCTTTCCGAAGTTGAGTAATTAGGATAATTTTAAAAAAGTGTACCTAAATAAAAGTTTAGTCATTTTAGCTCAACGCCGTTTGAAAGTAATACATACTTCAAGAGGGAATGAGTGCAAAGGTTCAATATATGAATTTTTATTTCTGTGGTGATTGAAAAGGGACGCCAGGAAAATTTGATACAAGTAAGTACTTAACGTTGTATGCGATTTAATTTGTTGTGAATTTAAAAAACTACGTTAAATTATTACTATAATTAAAGTAAGGCGACTTGGCAAATTTTAATTTCTAAAGCATCCATATTCAAAACACTATTTAAAATTTTGACTGTACCTCAGTTGGTTGTACATAATTGCGAGTGGGAATTTATATTTCATAAACAAATGCACAAAAATGTGACGTTGTACATTTTTCCAAAAATATGTAAGTGAAACATTTCATACTTTTTCAGAAAAATTAAAACACGATATTTTTCAACCGTTCAAAAAATGAAACGAAAACATTTTGCAACTGTTTAAAACTTGTAAATTGACCACTTTGATCGTTTCGAAAATATCTAAATCCAACATTATTGTAATTTCTCACTGTGTGAATAGTAATGTTTTTTTCTTTCTAAAATCACGTAAGTGGGAAATGCAATATTGCGTAATGCATTCATTTGTGTTTTTTAAGACAGAGTGTTTGAAAATCGAATTTGTGTCATTGAAAAATAGTGTTTAGCTCAACGCCGTTTGAAAGCAATTACCGTTTAATGCTTGTAAAGTCAACTAACAGGTGCAATACACATATTGAGGCACTACAGAGTATAAACATAATTAAACCGTGAAACGTTGTACCTTTTCAAAATCATGCATTCACGACATTTTTCACCTTTTGAAAAACATGTAATTAGGGAAATAATATGCATCTTTTTAAAAGCAAGCAATTAGAAAATTGTGCTCCTTATCAAATTGTTTGATTACGACATTTTGAAACCTTTCAAAAATATGCGATTAGGACATTTTGCAATATTTCGAAAATGTGTAACTCGGACATTTTGCACCTTTTCAAAAATGTGCAATTTGGACATTTTGTACATTTTAAAAATGTGTAATTTAGACATTTTGCACCTTTTCGAAAATGGGTAATTCGGATATTTTGCACCTTTTCAAAAATGTTTAATTTGGACATTTTGCACCTTTTCGAAAATGTGAAATTACGACATTTTGCACCTTTTCAAAAATGTGAAATTACGACATTTTGCACGTTTTCAGAAATGTGTAATTTAGGCATTTTGCATTATTTCAAAAATGTGTAATTTGGACATTTTGCACTTTTTCAAAAATATGCAATTACAACATTTTGCACTTTTTCAAAAATGTGTAATTACAACATTTTGCACTTTTTCAAAAATGTGTAATTAAGACATTTTGCACTTTTTCAAAAATGTGTAATTTAAACATTTTGCATCTATTCAAAAATGCGTAATTTAAACATTTTGCACCTTTTCAAAAATGTGCAATTACGACATTTTGCACCCTTTGAAAACATGGAATTAAGATATTTTGCATCCTTTCAAAAATGTGAAATTAAGACATGTTGCACTTTTTCAAAAATGTGTAATTTAGGCATTTTGAATCCTTTCAAAAATGTGCAATTACGACATTTTGCACCCTTTCAAAAATGTGTAATTTAGACATTTTTACCTTCTCAAAAATACGCAATTCGTATATTTTTGCACCTTTAATAAAAAGATAAAAAGGTTTTTTACAAACCCAGTCAACACAGAACGTTTTACTGGAATAAATGTAAAACTAGCAGTAACTAAAAGTAACTTTGCTTCTTAAAACTACGGAGGCTATGCTAGCCATGACCAGGACACGAGCGCATCTATTAAGATTAATCGTAAGTAGAAAAAAAGATGGAAAGATAAACGATAAATCTGAATGAAAGTTACGAAACTTTTCCTCCTTGTTACTCCCATATCAGCCCAGACCAGCCAGACGAGCCAGCCAACAAAATCCACCGAAAATACACGGAGGCAAAGCAGTACATTCATTACCGATAGAAAGATAAGACGAAGACGAAAGAAGATCCCATTCTGCAGTTTAGGATTTATTTGAAATTAGTCAAGAGTTTCTCCAATATTTTTGTTTGTACAGCAAAATAAGGAAAAAAGGAAAGCAATCGCCTGGGCGACAGGAAATTGATATAAAAAAAGCAACCCTTTCGTTATTTCTGTGATAGAAAGCTCAGCTGTTGGTTTTGCTGTAGTAATCACAGTCAGCAATAAAGTTTGGTACTTTATGCCATAATAAAAAAAATATATTTATGTATTAATTTATTTATTAATAATGTTAAGTTGAACGCCACTGAATTGGCTTACAAGTGTTAAGAGTCTAAGTTTAATGCAAGTCAGTTGTAGCTAATTCGGTGCTCAAAGAAGCTGGTTAAAAACAATTATTATTTTAATATGTACAATTATACAATAATAATAATAATATAAAATAAATTTATCAAAAAATTGCAACACAGTATTACGCCAGAATGTCAATGCTCGTAAGATTCCGATGGAATTCTCCCTCGCCTATTCATTCAACGTCCCCCCAGGGACATGGCGACGGGTCACGGTCACTCGCTAGCACTCGTATTCCCTGACTACGACCCTTCCCTCAGGTCTCACTGCGTTTAGACTTCTTCTCTAACGAAGATGAG